>CM076578.1:1319997014-1320301732 GCA_034641835.2 Pinus albicaulis | reverse complement strand
ATTTTTTTTATAGTGATAACAGAATCAAGATTAAACTATTTGATCATCATGGATTGTGGCATTTTTTGACAAGTTTCACATAATCTTATTTGCAATGTAAAGTAAAATTAGTGGCATTTGAATTTGCATCACTTTCAGGATCTATCTTTATCTCTTTTTGGTGGGGTTCATACTTTATATTCTTTTTTGATCTTTTTATTTTAGTCTTTTGATGTTTATTTTAGGACTTAACCTCTTCACATTTTTTAATATGGGAAAAAAAAAATTAGAAATAAAATTATGTACAATATTACAAGACTAATCATAGTTAATTCAAAATTATGAATCTTATTATTATAGGACCCTAACAGTGGCTCCACTTGGGGATGGAATTTCCTGGTGAAATGTCAAGAAATTTAAGATCAGTAGGCTTGAAAATTTGACTGTGTTTTCCGTGAAACTATTTTCTGAGCTTTCCTTTTGTAATATCCCAAAATATGGAAAATAAGCAGTATTGGGAATATCTTAAGATATTCCAATTTTGGACTGCTCAGCACTGCATTTACAGAAAAACGCATTTTCAGAAATGTAAGTTATAGAAATGAAAATAATCACTTGGATCCATTATATACAACCATATATCATCTAATTCCAAGAGGATATCAGAAAGAAATGAAACTAGGTGAGGTAAACAGACCTCCCACACTAGTGTAGATAAAAATGACTAAAAATCCCAAACACTGCAACACAAGTAATTCTGCATAAAGTGGCTGCGCAGTATTATGCGGGTTTTAACTCAAAAATTAAGGAAACAAATAGATCTTCTCATATATTAGATAAACAATATTACAAACTGAGATCTAGTCTCCTTATACAAAATACAAGAGAACCCGACAAGGGTTTCTTGTCAAACACTATGCATACAAAATGTGATATTCAGAAATTTACTGAATCACCACTGCAACACTGAATATTAAGAGTGTAGAAGGCTGAAAGATGTCTGATCTGATGTAGATCCTGTTAGTTTCAGTCTTTGCAACCTTCCTCCAGTGATCAAACGTGCTCTTACAAAGTGATTTTAAGGTGTCAAGGTCAAATTTTGTCATTTCAGTGAGTCTTCAAGAAAAATTTGGTCACTAGGTATTAGGTCTAGGGTATGCTTTTACTCCTGTCAAATTTGTCCAAATGTCGGTACATGTCACCAGTCAGCTATATGTACCATCATTCAGAGGGTTTTCAACATCCTGTCAAGTTCCACTGGGTCATTTTACACCTTGTTCATGCTTCAGTTGTGCCTAGGTAAGGTTCATTTCCCTCTCCTAGGGTTTTGGAGGTAATTTCTCTTGGATAGTGAAATCATCATCAAAAATTGTATCCTGATGTTCATACACCTTCCCCTATCCTTAATCTACCTTATTAAACACTTCCCATCACTGAGATCCCCCAAATTCCTCATTTTCGCACAAACCCTAGTTTCTGTAGAAATTTGATGAATAATGAAGATTTATTCATCGAGATTATCCTAGTCACACACTAATTCGAATTCATGCATAACACATAACCTCTTCTACCATTAATCATCAATTGCGGAAATAAAACATGCGGTATGCGATCATAAGAACATAGATTCAACACACATATAACGCAGTATGTAAGGGGGAAAGATTATAGCTGAAAACCCCCAGCTATTTTGTATATTATAATGGAAGAGAACATGTAACAATACATAGCACAATACTCCTCACCAGTACTCAGTACTATCTCCAAAAGTTACACACAAACTAGCTCAGTTTTGAACAAGTCACGGGTTCAAAACTCCTCCACTGTTTGCCTGCCTCTATTGCGCAATCCAGTACATAATGGACAGATCCAAGTTCAATCCTACCATTCTAACCGCGCAATCCTCATGGAAATCTCTCGAATGCTTGTGCCATCTCATGCACAACTATAGTCACAAATCTAGCAACCGGCTTCACCTATCTCTTCCAGATCGGTTCACCGAATCGTCCATGCATTGGTGTTAATCGATGTGTTCTTTAGTTGAATAATGAGTTAATAAATTAATCACCTACTCTAGTGTATTAGCCAGTTAAACTAAATACAACTAGTTCAACTAAGTTAAACCGAACACAACTCCATCAACTCCTCAATCAACTCCACCAAAAGTCTGCCACATGAGTCTAACTGAAGTCAACCATGCAATAGCTCAACCAAACCCCTAGGAATAGCATAATTCCTTTTTCAGCTGCATGGGCCACATCCGTAGCTCAAACTAAAGTGCGCCAAGAGGATAAGATAATGTTTATAGTCTAAATATTATTAAGAGCTAATAATATTTGACTGTTCTATTTTTAGCTCGGCAGTCTAAAAATAGATTCCGCCCAATGTCTAAAAATAGAGGTCCATCTATTTTTTACCAACTCGACCAATCATCAATAAATAGCATCCTGCAACTCATAGACCATGATACATATGTCTAAAAATAGACATAGTCTAAAAATAGATTTTGCGCCAAAAATAGCCTGCGGGCCCACTTAGTGAAGGCGACTTCATTTCACGAAGCTCCATCATCTTGTTGCATTTTCAATAGTTTCTTGCTACAACTTGGCAATTTTCTAGGCTAGGCCTGTGTTTTTCCCTTTTGGACCCCTTCCCCTCACTCAATATCTGAAATTCCACTTTCCCCTGCTTCCTAATATCCCTCCCTACTTCCAAAAAATTTCTCAAGAATTTAGAAGCCCCTTATCCCCTTCATTTCGCTTCATTTCGACAAATCCTTTGTTCCACACATCGGGATAGTTTTTACTTCAATGATGTTTATGAGCAAGAAAAGATGAATTTGGAACAACTGAGAGAGGTTTTTGTCCAAAATAGGCCAAGGAAGAAAAACCTCGTTCATGTTTTACACAGGTGTCATGGTTTTATAGAAATGTGAAAAATACAGTTGCCTCAGGAGAATTGATGCACCTCTAAAGTGACCTTGGGAAAATCAATATTTCTCCTAGATTGGTTGGCCAAATGACTTTCTTTATGAGTCCAATGATAACTAGACACAAATATCTTTCCAATGAGCTATCATGACCTCAATTTGGAGTTGAGAAAGACCTTCAAAAGTTGGGTGCAACAGCACCCTTCCTTGAGGCAGCCTCATTTTGAACATTTTGACCAATCTTGGGAGATTTGATTTTTGACAGGGAAAATAAACTCCAAATAGAAAAATTCTAGTTGGGTTGGAAATTAGACTCAATAATATTTCCAACGAGCTATCCTACACCCAATTTGGACACCAGGAAGGTCTCCAAACGTCTCCTGCAAACGGGCGCGACACATTGGGCTTGTGGCGCGACGCATAGAGCTGCAAGCCCAATTTCACCATAAACTTCTCCAGAATTTCCAAATGTGCTCAAATCTATGGTGTGCAAGTAAGTTAAGATTTTTTCCATTGCAAAGTGGGTTTTTTGAAAAGAAGAATCAAAATCCTTCGCATATAAAACATTTTCATCTTTCATAAGCTCATTTGTATGCCAAGAGGACAGGAGTGAACCAAGGAGAATTCGTGAAGTTTAAAAGAAGCAGTTTGAAGGAGATTTGTGCAAATTTCCCTGCACAATGCATTGTCTAGGTGTCGCAATGCATTAGTCGGGCGTGACGCATTGGGTCGACCCCCACTATGTGAAATTGCTCTTGTGCGACGCACTGGGTTTATTGCGCGACGCTTAGGGCCGCAAGCAAATTCATTGCCATTTCTCTCACAAATTCAAATCGGCTTGGTCCATATTTGTTCAAGTAAGTCAAGTAACCTCTTCATTGCCAATGAACATGGGTCTTGTGATATTTATGAGGATTTAAACAAAAATTCAAACCCTATTATCTTGTGCAAGGATTGTTTCCTTAGGGTTTAGAAATTGGTTTTGTGCCCATCACTCCTACTTTCTCACCTTGTATTCCCTCATCACTGTTATTCTTGTTCCATTTCCTTATTCCCTCATATCCCTAAAGCACTCATTCCCTATCCCAATTCCCATTGTCCCATCCCAATTATAAATTTCCCAAACCCCAATGATATCCCAAAAAACCTAGTGACTGTTCCTAAACTCTTTAATTGGCATAATATTCCATCATTTCCCCTACCCTTTCCCTCCATAGTCACTTATTATCACATATTTGGCAACAAAACAAAAGACACCAAACTCCTCATATTCATCCAAGACAATATAGACTTTGGAAATCATGGAGACCGATACATCTTATGACCGAGATAGTGACTCCATAACTAAATTGCATGCACCAAGGAGACCAAAAGTTGTTGGAGAAAGTTAAAAAAGAAAAGAACATGTTGAGGCACATGGAGAATCATTATTGGGCAAGAAATCATGTTTGCAAGGCACAAATCAAGATCCTGAAGGCTAAGTTGAAAAGGGCATTAAAGCGTCGAAAAAGGCAAGATAGACTTCATATTTTGGCCGAAGCTTCCTTGGCCTAGCATAGTGCATGATGGAGGACACTCAGCCAAATTTCAAGAATGGGACACATTTTGTAAATTTTGATTTTTTTTGCCTAAACACAGATTTTTCAGCTCGACGCGTCGTGCGCTTATGATTGGGAGCTCCTCTTGGGTAAAAATTTGTATTTTTGGATTTTTCATGAAAATTTATGCATGTCTACATATGGACAAGATATTTTAACAAGTTTTAGGCCTCCAAAAGGGTCAAAAAGACCCTAAAAATGACCTTTCTGCCCCTTTTTGGACACACAGGAAGTAGTGTTGGGAAAACTCATTTTTGGAGGGGCAAATGGAAACAAAATTCAGAAATTCCACTTGTGTTGGAAAGTAGATAGGAAAAGATTTCCAACGAGCTATCCTACACTCAATTTGGACACCAGGAAGGCCTTCAAAATCAGCTCCAAACTGGCCCGGTGCATTGGGGATTTTGGCTCATTTTTTACTTAGTAACTCTGTTTTTCGCCTAGTTTTGGCCAGTTTGACTTTCTTACTTCCACATGTAAAACTATTGATGTAATTTGATGTAATTTGATGAATATTGATGTAATTTTGTCAATTTTTTACTCATGGAAGTAGATTCATCCATCAAAAGGTGAATTGCAACTGAATGAATCAGTTTCCTATCTTATAGAGGCAAGTTGTTCCACTGCCTATTTTCCAGTTCTTAGTTTAGATCTTGTTGAAACAGCTCCTAAGTTAGTGAGCTCAACCCCTAGAGGTTGGGGATGAGTTATGCTTGTCTATATCTTGTATTTTTTCAGTCATTTTCAGGGTTGGACACTTGGGATTGCTTTGAGCATCATTGTACATTCATCTCTGCAATTTGGAAAGGAATAGACCAGGGTCTGCAGCACTCCTTGGGATTCATGTGGCTCTTTGTTTTGATGATGTCTTTCTCTCTGTTATTGTAAGTTTAGGGGTGCTTCATGTGTATAATATTCCTTCTTATTTCTTCTTAAGTTAAACAAACAAGGATAAAGGTGGAATTCATTAGATTTGTAGTGCTCTACCTTGAGTTTTGTTTAATTTTCTATGTTTTCAACTGTTTGAAGAGGATTCTGAAAGTTTATTTCCCTCTTCAACTCCTCACCAGTCTGAGCTATCCATTTCATTCAAAATTGAAGCATCAAAACAATTTCCTTCCTTGCCCCATTCAGATCTCTGCAAAAACTAGGCTTCATTCCCCAGACCCAAAATCTGCCTTTCCCTTTGATCCAAAAAACACCCTCAAAATCAAATCCAACTCTCTTACATATATACCTAGCCTAAAATCAGCCTTTATTCAAGTCATCTCAAGCCTCACTGATCATTTTTTGCTGAGATTGACCAGGAGAGAGCCCTCTCCCGATCTGGTAGGGCTAGCTACCAGGTTAAGTGTGGTTTGATGTTACCCTAGATGTTGCCTTTCTCAGCCTGAGGTATATTTAGGCAATAACATAGTGGTGACTCCACTGGGGATGAGAAAAAAATTTTGTTTTCTTTTTAAACTACAGACAGAGCCTGAAGTTAGCCAGGTAGCCTTTGAAATGCTCTTGCTTTGCATTAGCGAAAGTAGTTGAATGCTGCTTTAGTCAATCTCCGGTCTATTTTATGAACTGAACATCTGGTTTCCTCAGTAAGAGCTAATCAAGTTTATATCTAATTGTTGATGGTGGACAACGATTAGACACCACAAGGCTGAAATCATTCACCTGGTGATTCTAAATCAGTTTCGAGATCAGATCCAAGGACTCCACTGGAGGATGAACCTGATTAGCAGAAACATGAAAGGACAATATGGAAAGATCAGGTATTCAAGTTGAAATTTCATCCAAGACATTTTGTTCTTTGTCATAAATTATTTCTTCTCTTTTCCTGAGAATTTCAAGAAGGCTTTGCAAAGTATATTGTATTTGAGGAAAGATCCTCGGCCTGCATTTGATTCCTTCCCTTTGAAGATTGTAAATACCAAAGATTTGCATTCTTTTGAGCTTGATCAAAACCTCTCTTCTGAATCTTGTGATGACCATCTTCAAACTGATGAACCTCAAGAGACCAAGACTGATTCTATGCCTTCTTTACATACCCCTATACCTTGTAAAATTCCAGATCAATACAAGCCTCTGATTTTACCTCCTATATCCCATGCTTTCCCTAAAAATCATGGCCTATATCTACCAAGATTTGACGGTGAATGTGACAACATCACTGCTGAGAGACATGTTCTGAATTTTGAGTCTTTTCTTGACCTTTTTGAAGTTGATGAAGAGGATGTCAGTATTAGGATTTTTGATCTTTCTTTGCAAGGAAAAGTTAAGAGTTGGTTCAAAACCCTGCCTGAGGCGAGCATCTCATATTTCCAGCAGTTCGTCAAAGTTTTCCTCGATAGGTGGGTGATCAGATAGAACCCTTTCTTGATTATAGAAGAGTATAACCAGCTGAAAATATAGCCAAGGGAGACAGTACAATAGTTTTCTGCCAGATTTAACCAAGTTTATTATTCGATGCCAGTTAATATAAGACCTCCTCCTAGATCTGCTCTCTTGCACTACCCGGGTGCCTTTGATCTGGAAATGGAGTTTCAGCTGAGAGAAAGGAATCTTGCAACAATTGAAGAGATGCAGAATAGTGCAGTAGATGTAGAGGCTCATTTGTTGATACGAAGGGCAAAGTTGAAGGAAGAAGAGATGAAAAACATAGATCCGAAGGAATCGACATCTCTAGAGGTAAATCTTGACATTTTGGTAAGTGAAGTGGAAGAGATGATGCAAAGGATCATCACAAGGAATGAGTATAATGTTCAAGCCCATGGCTCGCTGATTGGAGAAGAACAAGTTGTGGATCCAAAACATTTTGTTTCTTATCCTAGTTGTCATAGATCTGATAATGATTGTTTTGTAGATCATCTTGGAGAAGAGAGATCTGTTGATTTGACATGTATGCTTGATGATGTGTTTTATAGTAATGATTTTCCTCAGTTTGATCAGTATGATAATGATTATGTTCTCCAAACAGAAGCTAATTTTGTAGAAAAATCAACAGCTATTTTGTGGAAGGAGGAAGTTCACTTTCAGCAGCTCGAGTATAGTGATCAATCGATGCATATTAGCTACCGAAATGATGAGGAAAGTACAACAAATTTTGAAGTAAGTGAAGGATCATTGCCTTTTTGTTTTGATTCATTTTAGTTCATCAGAGACAACTTCCATGCAATCCAAAATCAACTATCGACAAGTCTTGAGTTGGACCATCTTGAGGGAAATGAAAACCTTGTTCAAGACTTCTCATATCCAGATTTGCAGCCCCCGAATCACATTGATTGTCAAGTTGTAGATGAAGACATGGGAGCTGGCACATATGATCAAATGATACAAGATGATTTCGTACCATTTTGTTTTGAATCATTTCAGTTTTCGAAGGGAAATTGGCATACTAAATATTCAAATGAGCAGCTTGTAGAAAATCAAGTAATCTCATCAGAACCAATAGAAAATGGGTTGCATCAGTCTTTTCAAGTTTTTTATGATCCAATAGCTGATGTGTTGGATAATGTCTGTAGTCAAAGTCCTTCTCCTATCTGTGAGCTTAACAAAAGTATTGATACAAACTTGATCCGACAGCGGGTTTCTTTGTCATTTTCAGCAGGAGTCTCATCACAAAGCTCAGGTCAAAGTTTTCATTCATGGTATGAGGAGAAGAAAATTAATCCATTGGTTAAGTTAAGTCCCAGTGTGCATGAACTTCAAGATCCTTATGCAGTGTTTTTGGAGGCGGATAGAGAATCCATAGTATTCAACGGATATGTTCACAAGTTTTCATGGGAGTTGCCTTTCAGTAGTTCTCTCTTGTTTTTCATAAGCAAGCACTTGCGGAGAATCCAAACAGCAGCCGGAATGCTTACATGGGTGCATTGGTTGTTTCATTTCACTTGATCAGGTGATGAATGAAACTGTTAGAGTAGGTTTTGATGAATAAGCTCTACTTTGAGCATATTTTCCAATTTTTCAGTTGTGTTTAAGTATCGAGTCAGTTTTTAGTTGAGTGAGAGTCAATTTGTGTCGTCAAGTCATCAGTTTTCAGTCATGCATTTTAGCTTGAGTTTTTGACTCCATTGCTCAATGGATGAAGGCACTGTCTGCTTTCCAAAGATCTGTAGTTCTTGGCACCTCCAAGGAGCTACCATCCCCATTGGAGACAATGTTAGTGTCAGTCTTTGTAGCCTTCCTCCAGTTATCAAACGTGCTCTTACAAATTTATTTTAAGGTGTCAAGGTCCAATTTTGTAATTTCAGTGAGTCTTCAAGAAAAATTTGGTCACTAGGTATTAGGTCTAGGGTATGCTTTTACTCCTATCAAAGTTGTCCAAATGTCGGTCCATGTCACCAGTCAACTGAGTGTACCATCATTCAGAGTTTTTTTATCATCATTTCAAGTTCCACTGGGTCATTTTACACCTATTTCATGCTTCAGTTGTGCTTAGGTAAGGTTCATTTCCCTCTCCTAGGGTTTTGGAGGTAATTTCTCTTGGATGGTCAAATCATCAGTAAAACTTGTATCCTGATGTTCATACACCTTCCCCTATCCTTAATGTACCTTATTAAACACTTCCCATCACTGAGATCCCTCAAATTCCTCATTTTCGCACAAACCCTAGTTTCCTTTGCTACAACTTGGCAATTTTCTAGCTAGTACAAGCTGTCTTTTAAATCTTCCTAACTCAATCTCTAAAATTCCACTTTCCCCTACTTCCTAATATCGCTCCCTACTCCCCAAAATTTTCTCAAGAATTTAGAAGCCCCTTATCCCCTTCATTTCGCTTCATTTCGACAAATCCCTTGTTCCACACATCGGGATAGGTTTTACTTCAATGATGTTTCTGAGCAAGAAAAGATGGATTTGGAAAAACTGAGAGAGGTTTTTGTCCAAAATATTCCAAGGAAGAACAACCTCCTTCAATTTTTACACAGGTGTCATGGTTCTAGAGAAATGTCAAAAATACAGTTGCCTCAGGAGAATTGATGCACCTCTGAAGTGACCTTGGGAAAATCAGGATTTCTCCTGGCCTGGTTGGCCAAATGACTTGCTTGATGAGTCCAATGATAACTAGACACAAATATATTTCCAATGATCTATCATTATCTCAATTTGGAGTTGAGGAAGACCTTCAAAAGTTGGCTGCAACAGCACTCTGCCTTGAGGCAGCCTCATTTTGCACATTTTGACCAGTATTGGGAGATTTGATTTTTGACAGGTAAAATGAACTCCAAATTGAAAAAATATAGTTGGGTTGGAAGATAGACTCAATAATATTTCCAACGAGCTATCCCGCGCCCAATTTTGACACCGGGAAGGTCTCCAAAATTCTCCTACAAAAGGGCGCGACGCATTGGGCTTGTGGCGCGATGCATAGAGCTGCAAGCTCAATTTCACCATAAACTTCTCCAAAATTTCCAAATGTACTCAAATCTGTGGTGTGCAAGTAATTTAATATTTTTTCCATTGCAAAGTGGGTTTTTTGAAGAGAAGAATCAAAATCCTTAGCATATAAAACATTTTCATCTTTCATAAGCTCATTTGTATGCCAAGAGGACAGGAGTGAACCAAGGAGAATTCGTGAAGATTAAAAGAAGCAGTTTGAAGGAGATTTGTGCAATTTTCCCTGCATGACACATTGGCTGGGTGTTGAAATGCATTTGGCAGGCACGACGCATTGGGTCGACCCCCACTGTGTGAAATTTCTCTTGCGCAACAAATTGAAGCTGCGTGACGCACTTGGTTTGTTGTGCGACGTGTAGGGCCGCAAGAAAATTCATTGCCATTTATCTCACAACTTCAAATTGGCTCGGTCCATATTTTTTCAAGTAAATCAAGTAACCTCTTCATTTCCAATGAACATGGGTCTTGTGATATTGATGAGGATTTAAACAAAAATTCAAACCCTATTATCTTGTGCAAGGATTGTTTCCTTAGGGTTTAGAAATTGGTTTTTTGCCCATCAATCCTACTTCCTCACCTTGTATTCCCTCATCACTGTTATTCTTGTTCCATTTCCCTATTCCCTCATATCCCTAAAGCACTCATTCCCTATCCCAATTCCCATTGTCCCGTCCCAATTATAAATTTCCCAAACCCCAATGATATCCCAAAAAACCTAGTGACTGTCCCTAAACTCTTTAATTGGCATAATATTCCATCATTTCCCCTACCCTTTCCATCCATATTCCCTTACTTATTATCACATATTTGGCAACAAAACCAAAGACACCAAACTCCTCATATTCATCCAAGACAATATAGACTTTGGAAATCATGGAGACCGATACATCTTATGACCGAGATCGTGACTCCACAACTGATTTGCATGCACCAAGGAGACCAAAAGTTGTTGGAGAAAGCTAACAAAGAAAATAAAATGTTGAGGCACATGGCGAATCATTATTTGGCAAGAAATCATGTTTGCAAGGCACGAATCAAGATCCTGAAGGCTAAGTTGAAGAGGGCATTAAAGCATCGAAAAAGGAAAGATAGACTTCAGATTTTGGCCAAAGCTTCCTTGGCCTAGCATAGTGCATGATGGAGGACACTCTGCCCAAATTTTAAGAAATTTGGGACACATTTTGCAAATTTTGATTTTTTTGGCCTAAACACAGATTTTCAGCTCGATGCATCACGCCACTTGGCACGCGCTTACGATTGGGAGCTCCTCTTGGGTAAAAATTTGTATTTTTGGATTTTTCATGAAAATTTATGCATTTCTACATATGGAAAAGAGATTTTGACAAGTTTTAGGCCTCCAGAAGGGTCAAAAACACCCTAAAAATGACCTTTCTGCCCATTTTTGGACACACAGGAAGTAGTGTTGGGAAAAATAATTTTTGGAGCGGAAACTGGAAATAAAATTCCAAAATTCCACTTGTGTTGAAATGTAGACAGGCATAGCTTTCCAACGAGCTATCCTGTGCTCAATTTGGACACAAGGAAGTCCTTCAAAATCAGCTCCAAACTGGCACGACACATAGAGAATTCAGGCGCGACGCATTCGGGATTTTGGCTCATTTTTGACTTAGTAACTCTGTTTTTCGCCTAGTTTTGGCCAGTTTAACTTTATTACTTCCACATGTAAAACTCTTGATGTAATTTGATGTAATTTGATGAGTCTTGATGTAATTTTGTCAATTTTTTACTCATGGAAGTAGATTCATCCATCAAAAGGTGAATTGCAACTGAATGAATCAGTTTCCTATCTTATAGAGGCAAGTTGTTCCACTGCCTATTTTCCAGTTCTTAGTTTAGATCTTGTTGAAACTACTCCTAAATTAGTGAGCTCGACCCCTAGAGGCTGGGGATGAGTTATGCTTGTCTATATCCTGTAGTTTTTCAGTCATTTTCAGGGTTGGACACTTGGGATTTCTTTGAGCATCATTGTACATTCATCTCTGCAGTTTCAAAAGGAATAGACCAAGGTTTGCAACACTCCTTGGGATTCATGTGGCTCTTTGTTTTGATGATGTCTTTCTCTCTATTATTGTAAGTTTATTGGTGCTTCATGTGTATCATCTTCCTTCTTATTTCTTCTTAATTTAAACAAACAAGGATAAAGGTGGAATTCATTAGATTTGTAGTGCTCTACCTTGAGTTTTGTTTCATTTTATATGTTTTCAACTATTTGAAGAGGATTCTGAAAGTTTCTTTCCCTCTTCAACTCCTCACCAGTCTGAGCTATCCATTTCATTCAAAATTGAAGCATCAAAACAATTTCCTTCCTTTCCCCATTCAGATCTCTGCAAAAACTAGGCCTCATTCCCCAGACCCAAAATCTGCCTTTCCCTTTGATCCAACAAACACCCTCAAAATCAAATCCAACTCTCTTACATATATAGCTAGCCTAATATCAGCCTTTATTCAATTCATCTCAAGTCTCATTGATCATTTTTTTTCTGATATTGACCAGGAGAGAGCCCTCTCCCGATCTGGTAGGGCTAGCTACCAGGTTAAGCGTGGTTTGATGTTACCCTAGATGCTGCCTTTCTCAGCCTGAGGTAGATTTAGGCAATAACATAGTGGCGACTCCACTGGGGAAGAGAAAAGTTTGTTGTTTTATTTTTAAACTACAGACGGAGCCTGAAGTTAGCTAGGTATCCTTCGAAATGCTCTTGCTTTGCATTAGCGAAAGTAGATGAATGTTGCTTCAGTCAATATCCGGTCTATTTTATGAACTGAACATCTGGTTTCCTCATTAATATCTAATCAAGTTTAGATCTGATTGTTGATGGTGGACAACGATTAGACACCGCAAGGCTAAAATCATTCACCTGGCGATTCTAAATCAGTTTCGAGATCAGATCCAAGGACTCCACTGGAGGATGAACCTGATTAGCAGAAACATGAAAGGACAATATGGAAAGATCAGGTATTCAAGTTGAAATTTCATCCAAGACATTTTGTTCTTTGTCATAAATTATTTCTTCTCTTTTCCCAAGAATGTCAAGAAGGCTTTGCAAAGTATATTGTATTTGAGGAAAGATCCTTGGCCTACATTTGATTCCTTCCCTTTGAAGATTGTAAATACCAAAGATTTGCATGCTTTTGAGCTTGATCGAAACCTTTCTTCTGAATCTTGTGATTAACGTCTTCAAACTAATGAACCTCAAGAGACCAAGACTGATTCTATGCCTTCTGTACATACCCCTATACCTTGTAAAATTCTAGATCGATACAAGCCTTTGATTTTACCTCCTATATCCCATGCTTTCCCTAAAAATCATGACCTATATCTACCAAGATTTGATGGTGAACGCGACAACATCACTGCTGAGAGACATGTTCTGAATTTTGAGTCTTTTCTTGACCTTTTTGAATTTGATGAAGAGGATGTCAGTATTAGGCTTTTTGCTCTTTCTTTGCAAGGAAAATTCAAGAGTTGGTTCAAAACCCTGCCTGAGGCGAGCATCTAAAATTTCCAGCAGTTTTTCAAAGTTTTCTTCGGCATGTGGGTGATCAGACAGAACCCTTTCTTGATTATAGAAGAGTATAACCAGCTGAAAAGACAGCCAGAGGAGATAGTACAATATTTTTCTGCCAGATTTAGCCAAGTTTATTATTCGATGCCAGTTAATATAGGACCTCCTCCTGGATCTGCTCTCTTGCACTACCCGGGTGCCTTTGATCCGAAAATGGAGTTTCAACTGAGAGAAAGGAATCTTGCAACAATTGAAGAGATGCAGAACAGTGCAGTAGATGTAGAGGCTCATTTACTGATCTGAAGGGCAAAGTTGAAGGAAGAAGAGATGAAAAACATAGATCCAAAGGAATCGACATCTCTCGAGGTAAAGCTTGAAATTTTGGTAAGTGCAGTGGAAGAGATGATGCAAAGGATCATCACAAGGAGTGAGTATAATGTTCAAGCCCATGGCTCACTGATTGAAGAAGAACAAGTTGCGGATCCAAAACATTTTGTTTCTTATCCTAATTGTCATAGATCTGATAATGACTGTTTTTTAGATCATCTTGGAGAAGAGAGATCTGTTGATTTGACATATATGCTTGATGATGTGTTTTATACTGATGATTTGCCTCAGTTTGATCAGTATGATGATGATTATGTTCTCCAAACATAAGCTAATTTTGTAGACAAATCAACAGCTAGTTTTTGGAAGGAGGAAGTTCACTTTCAGCAGCTTGAGTACAGTGATAAATCGATGCATATCAGCTACAGAAATGATGAGGAAAGTACAACAAATTTTGAAGTAAGTGAAGGATATTTTCCTTTTTGTTTTGATTCGTTTCAGTTCATCAGAGACAACTTCCATGCAATCCGAAATCAACTGTCGACAAGTCTTGAGTTGGACCATCTTAAGGGCAATGAAAACTTTGTTCAAGACTTCTGATATCCAGATTTGCAGCCCCCGAATCGCATTGATTGTCAAGTTGTAGATGAAGACATGGAAACTGGCACATATGATCAAATGATACAAGATGATTCCGTACCATTTTGTTTTGAATCATTTCAGTTTTTGAAGGGAAATTGGCATAGTAAATATTCAAATGAGCAGCTTGTAGAAAATCATGTAATCTCATCGGAACCAATAGAAAATGGGTTGCAGCAGTCTTTTCAAGTTTTTTATGATCCAATAGCTGATGTGTTGGATAATGTCTGTAGTCAAAGTCCTTCTCCTATCTCTGAGCTTGACAAAAGTATTGATACAAACTTGATCTGACAACGGGTTTCTTTGTCATTTTTAGCAGGAGTCTCATCAAAAAGCTCAGGTCAAAGTTTGCATTCATGGTATGAGGAGAAGAAAATTAATCCATTGGATAAGCTAAGTCCCAGTGTGTGTTAACTTCAAGATCCTTATGCAGTGTTTTTGGAGGCGGATAGAGAATCCATAGTATTCAACGGATCTGTTCACAAGTTTTCATGGGAGTTTCCTTTCAATAGTTCTCTCTTGTTGTTCATAAGTGAGCACTTGCAGAGAATCCAAACAGCAGCCGGAATTCTTACATGGTTGCATTGGTTGTTTCATTTCACTTGATCAGGTGATGAATGAAACTGTTAGAGTAGGTTTTGATGAATAAGCTCTAGTTTGAGCATATTTTCCAGTTCTTCGGTTGTGTTTAAGTATCGAGTCAGTTTTTAGTTGAGTGAGAGTCAATTTTTGTCGTCAAGTCATCAGTTTTCAGTCATGCATTTCAGCTTGAGTTTTTGACTCCATTGCCCAATGGATAAAGGCACTGTCTGCTTTCCAAAGATCTGTAGTTCTTGGCACCTCCAAGGAGTTACCATCCCCATTGGAGCCAATGTTAGTGTCAGTATTTGCAGCCTTCCTCTAGTGATCAAATGTGCTCTTACAAAGTGATTTTAAGGCGTCAAGGTCAAATTTTGTCATTTCAGTGAGTCTTCAAGCAAAATTTGGTCACTAGCTATTAGGTCTAGGGTATGCTTTTACTCCTGTCAAAGTTGTCCAAATGTTAGTCCATGTCACCAGTCAGTTTAGTGTACCTTCATTCAGAGGGTTTTCATCATCATTTCAAGTTCCACTCGGTCATTTTACACCTTGTTCATGCTTTAGTTGTGCCTAGGTAAGGTTCATTTCCCTCTCCTAGGGTTTTGGAGGTAATTTCTCTTGGATGGTAAAATCATCAGCAAAACTTGTATCCTGATGTTCATAAACCTTCCCCTATCCTTAATGTACCTTATTAAACACTTCCCATCACTGAGATCCCCCAAATTCCTCATTTTCGCACAAACCCTAGTTTCTTGCTACAACTTGGCAATTTTCTAGGCTAGGCCTGTGTTTTTCCCTTTTGGACCCCTTCCCCTCACTCAATCTCTAAAATTCCACTTTCCCCTGCTTCCTAATATCCCTCCCTACTTCTCAAAATTTTCTCAAGAATTTAGAAGCCCCTTATCCCCTTCATTTCGCTTCATTTCGACAAATCCCTTGTTCCACACATCGGGATAGGTTTTACTTCAATGATGTTTCTGAGCACGAAAAGATGAATTTGGAAAACATGAGAGAGGTTTTTGTCCAAATTATTCCAATGAATAAAAACCTCCTTCAATTTTTACACAAGTGTCATGTTTTTAGAGAAATGTCAAAAATACAGTTGCCTCAGGAGAATTGATGCACCTCTGTAGTGACCTTGGGAAACTCAGGATTTATCCTGGCTTAGTTGGCCAAATGACTTGCTTTATGAGTCCAATGATAAATATACACAAATATATTTCCAATGAGCTATCATGAGCTCAATATGGAGTTGAGGAAGACCTTAAAAAGTTGGCTGCAACAGCATTCTTCCTTGAGGCAGCCTCATTTTGCACATTTTGACCAGTCTTGGGAGATTTGATTTTTGACAAGGAAAATGAACTCCAAATTGAAAAATTATAGTTGGTTTGGAAATTAGACTCAATAATATTTCCAATTATCTATCCTGCACCCAATTTGGACACCGATAAGGTCTCCAAAAGTCTCCTACAAAAGGGCGTGACGCATTGGGCTTGTGGCGCGACGCATAGAGCTACAAGCCCAATTTCACCATAAACTTCTCCAGAATTTCCAAATGTGCTCAAATATGTGGTGTACAAGTAAGTTAAGATTTTTTCCATTACAAAGTGGGTTTTTTGAAAAGAATAATCAAAATCCTTGGCATATAAAACATTTTCATCTTTCATAAGCTCATTTGTATGCCAAGAGGACAGGAGTGAACCAAGGAGAATTCGTGAAGATTAAAAGAAGAAGTTTGAAGGAGATTTCTAAAAATTTCCTTGCGCAATGCATTTTCTGGGTGTCACGATGCATTGGGCAGGCGCGATGCATTGGGTCGACCCCCACTGTGTGAAATTTCTCTTGCACGACGCACTGGGTTTGTTGTGCGACGCGTAGGGCCGCAAGAAAATTCATTGCCATTTCTCTCACAAATTCAAATCGGCTCGGTCCATCTTTGTTCAAGTAAGTCAAGTAACCTCTTCATTTCCAATGAACATGGGTCTTGTGATATTTATGAGGATTTAAACAAAAATTCAAACCTCAACACTAAAGGATTGTTTCTCAGGTTTAGAAATTGGTTTTGTGCCCATCACTCCTACTTCCTCACCTTGTATTCCCTCACATCACTATTATTCTTGTTCCATTTCCCCTATTCCCTCATATCCCTAAAGCACTACTCCTATCCCAATTCCCACGTCTCCATCCCAATTGTAATCTCAAACTCTATCGACATCCTGTAAAACTCAGTGACTCCGTCCTTAAACTCTTTAATTATACATATTCATCATTTCTCTACCCTTTCCTCCATAGTTACTACTATTACGCAGCATATTTGCAGGGAAACCAACACACCAAACTCCTTTGTTATTCTAACCAAAGAGATGAGAGACTTTGAAATCATGGAGACCGATACATCTTATGATCGATAGTGACTCCACAACCGAATTGCATGCACCAAGGGGACCAAAAGCTATTGGAGAAAGCCAAAAAGGAAAAGAAACATTTTGAGGCACATGGAAAATCATTATTGGGTAAGAAATCATGTTTGTAAATGACCAAGGACTTAGAAGGCTAAGTTGAAGAGGGCATTAAAGCGTCGGAAAAGGCAAGATAGACTTCAGATTTTGGCCGAAGCTTTCTTGGCCCAGCATAGTGCATGATGGAGGACACTCAGCCCAAATTTTAAGAAATTTGGGACACATTTTGCAAATTTTGATTTTTTTGGCCTAAACACAGATTTTTCAGCTCGACGCGTCGCGCCACTTGGCACGCGCTTATGATTGGGAGCTCCTCTTGGGTAAAACTTTGTATTTTTGGATTTTTCATGAAAATTTATGCATGTCTACATATGGACAAGATATTTTGACAAGTTTTAGGCCTCTAGAAGGGTCAAAAACACCCTAAAAATGACCTTTCTGCCCCTTTTTGCACACACAGGAAGCAGTGTTGGGAAAACTCATTTTTGGAGGGGCAAATGGAAACCAAATTCAGAAATTCCACTTGTGTTGGAAAGTAGACAAGTAGATATTTCCAATGAGCTATCCTGCGCTCAATTTGGACACCAGGAAGGCCTTCAAAATCAGCTCCAAACTGGCACGACGCATAGAGAATTCAGGCACAGCGCATTCGGGATTTTGGCTCATTTTTTACTTAGTAACTCTGTTTTTCACCTAGTTTTGGCCAGTCTGACTTTCTTACTTCCACATGTAAAAATATTGATGTAATTTGATGAGTCTTGATGTAATTTTTTCAATTTTTTACTCATGGAAGTAGATTCATCCATCAAAAGGTGAATTGCAACTGAATGAATCAGTTTCCTATCTTATAGAGGCAAGCTGTTCCACTGCCTATTTTCCAGTTTTTAGTTTAGATCTTGTTGAAACAACTCCTAAATTAGTGAACTCGACCCCTAGAGGCTGGGGATGAGTTATTCTTGTCTATATCTTGTATTTTTTCAGTCATTTTCAGGGTTGGACACTTGGGATTGCTTTGAGCATCATTGTACATTCATCTATGCAGTTTTGAAATGAATAGACTAGGGTTTGCAGCACTCCTTGGGATTCATGTGGCTCTTTGTTTTGATGATGTCTTTCTCTCTATTATTGTAAGTTTACTGGTGCTTCATGTGTATCATCTTCCTTCTTATTTCTTCTTAAGTTAAACAAACAAGGATAAAGGTGGAATTCATTAGATTTGTAGTGCTCTACCTTGAGTTTTGTTTAATTTTCTATGTTTTCAACTGTTTGAAGAGGATTCTGAAAGTTTCTTGCCCTCTTCAACTCCTCACTGGTCTGAGCTATCCATTTCATTCAAAATTGAAGCATCAAAACAATTGCCTTCCTTGCCCCATTTAGATCTCTGCAAAAAATATGCCTCATTCCCCAGACCCAAAATCTGCCTTTCCCTTTGATCCAACAAACACCCTCAAAATCAAATCCAACGCTCTTACATATATACCTAGCCTAAAATCAGCCTTTATTCAAGTCATCTCAAGCCTCACTGATCATTTTTTGCTGAGATTGACCAGGAGAGAGCCCTCTCCCGATGTGGTAGGGCTAGCTACCAGGTTAAGCGTGGTTTGATGTTACCCTAGATGCTACCTTTCTCAGCCTGAGGTAGATTTAGGCAATAACAGATCCCTCATCCCATGAAAGGATGAACCTCTCAATCACAAGAAAACACTGCAACAAAGCCACTAGACCGTGCACTGATGCTGCCTCCAAGAATAACGCATTCCCTAGCTAGAATAGCATTGGGAATGTTAGGGAAATGTGTGGTCTACTACCACAGATCTGAAATAAGCTCTAGACTTCTCCAAACAGGTCTCTCAAGTGAAGGAAATCTTCGTCCAAGTAGAAACTAGCTCAGAAAGTGGGATGCCAATCCCTCCCACTGCTGCACCCTACAACACTGCACAATCTCCGGAATAAACTGCGCTGATGAAGTAGGCTGAAGCTTGTCTTGAAAACCTGATGTGGGAAATGAATTCAAACTCTCCCAAGAGTCTCCTCAAGGAAAGATGTGGGATTCCTGCTTGGGAACACCCGATGCTAAACAACACTGCTACCCTGCTTAACAGCAAGAGGGAGAAAAAGTCTGAGCAGACAAGAATAATAATCTAAAACATGAAGAATAATGCTGCCATCCTCTTCCTTAAATAAAACATGATTTTTATTTCCCTTGGCCCCACTCAATTAGGTCATCTCTATCCAAAGATTCATCTCCCTCCAAAACTTCGTTATTCCTTCTTTGATAACTCCTCCTCCACAACTGCGATGTTGACTTAGTCAAAGTGGACTGAACCAACTTGATATTATCCCTGTTCACGCATGGAGGTGTATTATTAAGCTGTAAAGAGTGTCCCCTTTCACACTTGGAGTGTTTTTATACCTCCTTAGGAGACTAATGGGCTTTCCTACCCATTTATTCACCGGTTAGAGCTGCTGCTAACTCTAATGTTCCATTTATCTTTGAGGCTAAAATTTGGGAACATTACACCTTTATTCAGTCATATGATGTTATACCTTTTAAAGCTTAGCGCCTTCTCTTTGGGCTTCAACTTTAAAATATAGTCATCCAATCCAATCTAAACTTTGAAATTTTATGTACAATGAGAAAAGTAAATAAATGAACTAATGTTAATCTGGCGAAAAGTAATGCTTTAGCATCCTACCATAGACTGGCCCACCTGGTAGATCTGATCCATCTAACTACTTCAAGAAAAATGCATTATTACCTGTGTAACCATAGATGATATATGGTCCTTTCCAAAGGAAATCAAATTTACCATGTTTCCCTTTATCTTCTCTTCTAGAATCCCATTTGAGTACTTTGTCACCTATGTAAAAATCATCTTCTTTTGTTTCTTGTCAAAAATATTTTTTATTTTATCTTGGATAACTTATGATTGACATAGACTTCTTCCCTAGTTTGCTACAAATGTATTGTCTGATTTATCCTTCTCTGGATTTCATTGGATTCTACCTATAGCTCTTGGATCATCTTCATCACTGGCACTCCCAATGAGGATGGAAAAACAACATCCATCCCATATACTAGTTGATAGGGAGATGTACAAATGGAATTCTTTGTAGTTATTCTGTCTACCCATAAGGCATTGACCAACCTTTTGTTCCAGGTCTTCTGGTTATCAATAGTTTTTTGATGATATTAACCAAGATTTTGTTTGAGGATTCTACAAGACCATTACCTTGACGGTAACAGGCAGTGGAATGGCAAAGGTTAATGTGGTATTTCACTAGTATATTTGCCCCAATTTTCGATGGCCACTTCGTCACTATTCTGACACATAGGTGTCGCAAGAGTGACAGTTTGAGGCCGGGAAAAATGTGGTTATCCATTACGTAGCAATTCCAACACTTCAATAAAGTGTCGGAAGAGCGACACTTTTTCCGACGTTTCCAAACAATTGTCGCTCTTCCGATGTTTTCCAATCCGTCGCTTTTCTGACATTTTCCAATCCGTCTCTCTTCCAACATTTTCCAAAGAATTGGTCTTTCGATGATCCATATGCATCGCAATTCCGACGTTACCTCTTCCGACGTTTAAAGCGTCGGTATTCCGACGTTTATCAATTTTTCACGCAACTGTCGCAATTCCAACGTTTCTTCTTCTGACGTTTAAGGCATCGCACTTCCAACGGTTATGAGACGTTTATTTTTTGACGAAACTGTAAAAATATTTTAAAAAAGAGACGTCGCTCTTCTGACAAAACATTAAAAATATTTAAAGAAAGAGACGTCACTCTTCCGACGTTGAAAGCGTTGGTCTTCTGATGCTTAGGAAATGTCACTCTTCCGACAAAACAGTAAAAAATATTTAAAAAAGATACATCGGTCTTCTGACGCTTATGAAACGTTGGTCTTCTAACGCAAGGCTAAAAATATTTTTAAAAAAATTGAAACGTGACAGTACTCATATAATGTAAACAATTTCGTGTAATAGTGCAATCCCTGCACATCACATGAAGTACTCCCCTTGATAGGTGAAAACAATTTTGGAGCAACCAAAAGCTAATATGTATGAATATATTACAACATTTGTGTCTCTCTTCTACATTGACTACAACTTCTGCTAAGTGTGACAACAACAACCTCAAATTGTCTACATAGTCTGTGTCATAATTTCATCACATGACATTTGCAAACTGAATAATTCTTGTTTATGTACAATATTGCATTTTGTTACTACCAAACAATTTTCCTAGTGATTTGCAGATATCATTGTTGGATTTCTTCGAATCTAGATGCTGTGACTGGTTGTTTGATAATCCCAAATGAATAAGGACAATTGTCCTATTGCCTTTATTCTACCATTCAACTAATTTACTTTCCCCTGTGGGTTACTTTTCTACGCAAATTTATACTTCTCATGGACTTCTTTCCATTAAAAAAATTTGAAGCTTTGATTTCCAAGTGTGAAAGCTAAGTCCATAGAATTTTTCAATAGATGAATTTTTTGCTTGCATTAAAAAAAGAAAATCAGGATAGAAATATACCTTCAAATATGTGCTTCTCAAAGTTCTGTTGGACGTCTTAGAGCTTATGCTGAACAAAATAATGTTGTCATGCCTTTTTTAAAAACTAACCTTCCAAAAAATCTGTGCATGTTGTCTAAGTAGACTGTATAGCAGCCTGTGCCTATATTATCTACAAATTTATGCTCTTGGTTTCTATGTCTGTTTTTGAAAATTATAAATGGCTATATGTTAGGGCCCACATGGCTCTAAATGAATTGTGTCTCGGTTGCATTACCTTCTATGATGTATCAGATTCGTATGTCACATGTAAATGAAAACCTGTGATTGCATTTTGGCGGGTTTCCTCCTCCCTTGCAAGTAATAATTGGTTTGCCGGTCCGTATTGCAATTTTCAGTTTTGTGTTTAAGACCATGGCTGATGCTGCAAGGTCATATTGATGTCAGACTTCTAGTTTCTCCCCTATGACTCCAATGCATGATGGTTTGTTCAATTATTTGAAAGTTTGCAAGTATTTTCTATTCACAAAAGTTCATTTCCTTGACTTTCTTTTCTAGCAAATAAATTTTGCTTAATAATAATGCCAATATCCAACTCAGGGAAACATTTAAACTTCTCTTTAGCTTCTCTCTATTCAAAATTGGTTTTCTGAACTAACAATGTGCTTTGAGTATTCTCACTCTGATATCACTGTTGGAAATATGTAAAATATATGCACAGGAAATATTCTGACTAATAACTTTACTGTTGTTGGAGTGATTTCATACATTATGAGAATCTCCCATTTAGTCATAAATGTCGGTAATTTATCTACTAAACTTCTATAACCACATAACTCTGATAATAAATGTAAGTTATAATGCACCTTATAACTTAATTTTCTAGTACTAAGTTGAGTTTCCTAGTGACTCTTGTTACCTTTTCGTGTTATTAATCTCACAATATGTAGGTTTTTCATACATGTATCAGGTGTGTAATTCAGAAGAAAAGTATCAGAACCAAAGCTTTAAGTTCTATAAAAGCCAATCTTTTCAAATACAAGAGACTTATTACTATTTAAACCAAAGTAACATGTGAGGAATAGCAAAAAAGGTTCCTGACCAACCTAATAGTTCTTAAGGATTTTGTCCCAGTATTATTTGTGCCACTGTTCCTATCAAACATAAAGAAAAAAAAATGTTAGATAATAATCGTGTGTATGTGATTGAAGTTTTCATGCTCAAAAAAGTCACTAAATAAGCAAGCATAGAAAGGTGGGAAGTAACAGTCATTTAAATCAGAAATGGTATTGGTGTAGTCATTATTTACTAGAGCGAGAGAATCCAATATAGAGGCATACAAATTAAAAAAATGTGATGGATTTCTTTATATAAATATAAAGATATTAGTTTAGTAATTGAGAACTGGGTTAGCTGGAATGTTGTATACAAATCTACTTATTATTTGGGCCAACTTTCCAACTCAAGATGCACAGTGTTCAACTAATAGTATATGTTTCCATTACCTTCCTGGCAGAGACAGATAACAATATGTTCTTCTATCACTGAAACTTTCACACTGAAGGAATTCACGACCTGGATGAACTTTTGCAAAAGTGAAGAAATCTACTATCATGAAGGGATGTATTGATCTAGTCATATTTGACCACATCTACAGAGAGCCAGATATTTAAAGTGGTGCACATCAAGAAGTAATAGGCACGCTTCTTCTATTAATGTTATATATAATTCTAATTCAAATTTGTTTGTAGTTCAAACCCGGGTCAGCTAAATGGTAGCATACTTACTGACTTATTGGAAACCTTTCCCAGACAATATGAAGGTTTACAAAAAGGTTTCTGAATAACTATAAGAATTATTGCCAACTCAATAAAAATTCTGTCATTTACTAAAAAACTTGTTGGAAAAGATTTCAGGACATTTTTTTCTGCTAAATACTACATTAAGAGACATGCAGACACAGTCCAAAAGTTAACAACATCTAAAACATTTTTTCAATTTACATGAAAAAAAAATTAATGCATCACAACCAGAGTTGTCATGAGCATTAATTCTTTGGGAAAAGGACCTATATGAGCAACCTCAACAAGACCTTGAGATACTCTACCAATCTTGTTGCATACCTTTCCAAAGTTGATATAGAGTACTCTACCAAGGGGTCAACTCCACTGGAGTCATCCCCACCTAGGTGTGTCCTGGATTAAGAGTGAGGACTTGTTATGATCTATTATGGTAACTATCTATAATGAATTTAGTTGATTACAGAGAAAAAAATAACCAACTATGGTTGGCTAATAGTTATAATTGTACAATGATAGATTAACAGATGAGAACACAACGAAAAAATTGAACAAAAAGGGTCGGATAGTTATCATCATTTATTTATACATTGGCTTGTCGTGTGCTCTCTCGGGCAGACAACTTTGCTGCAATTATGAAGATAATTGGTCCAAATCTAAAGCTGTGTCTGAATTGATGTGTTTAGCCAGTAAAAAATGGTATTGAAACCACCGCATTACCCAGTACTCGAAGAATAAAGGAGGAATGTAGAGAACGCCCAAATTCCAACAGAAAACAATTAACAATTTTAGTGCAGGCCGGTTGATTGAACTTTCTCAGCAACCCCATGGAAATGTGTTATAACTTATAGCCAAGAGGCATAACCATGCAAAATTTATCAAGAACAAGAAGAGGCACAATTGGTTGATGAACCTTCACTGGTAACATGCATGTGTGTGCTGGGAAAGGAATAAATAGCAGCACTAGTGAGCCTTCCCAGAGCTGAAAAAAAATCTCACCTAAGGTTGCAGGTTTATAGTAATAGCATGTAACAGATCAAAAAGATGTAACAAATTAAACAATTTCGTGTAATAGTGTAATTGGTTGATGCAATGATTAACACATGAAAAAACCCCATCTAAAACCAGGATTAATGTATTACCTCCCCAAATTGAGCAGCTTGAATTTTGATTTTGTATGAGCATATCAATTCCAAACACTGTTTGCCATTCGAACAATTCCAAACATTGTTTTCCATTCTAACATTGTTTGTCTACTTATGGGGTGGATTAAATGCATTTTGACATTTGGAAAATTTCGCTATCTCTCTTGAGCTTCTTGCTGCATTTATGTGGATGGATATATTCTTCATTATCTTGTAAGTGCTTTTTAATGCTACATTTCTAATCTATTGAAGGTCTAATGCATGGAATCTTGTCTTATGGTTTGTAATGTGCCTTAATTAATGAAATTTTGGTAGAGCATTGAATTTATTTGAAATTTTTCATGTGTTATTCAAGGATAGGATAATGAATGAATGTTCCGAGAGGTTATTTTGCATATTGCATCCTTAAAATTCCATTAATTATTTCCAAATGAAGTATAAAATTCTAGAGTAGCCGTGTATTTTTCTTGTATTTGTCTCATTAGGGCTACCGAAGCTGCCTCTAGGACTCCTTCAAGAGTGAATTTATCAAATCAAGGTATTTTTGACTCCAGTTCTGCCAATAGCTAGACATGGGTCCTAAATCCTTAACAGTCACCCCTAACTCAACGAATCATCTTTATTTTCACCTCTACTTCGCTTATTTTCCTCATCCTTTTAAGGATAAGGAGGCCTCCCTAGGGCTTTAAACATAGTGAAAATAATTATAGAAAATTTAAAGAACTTAGAAATAAAATAAAATTCTATGAAATTATTACTTCAAAAATCACCTAACAGTGATTTCAATAATAAAAGCATGGTTTTCCATTGAAAACATATCGAATGAATTAAGAAAGGGGAATTGAAGAAATTTATTTATCCCCAGATATGTTTTTGGAAACAAAGTGGAAATGATAAAAGTAGTAGAAAACCAAGAAATTAAAACCTGGAAATGAAGTAAAATTCTCTGAAAACATTAATTCAAAAATCACCAACGCAGAACAGTGATTTCAATTATCTCCTCCAAAGAATCTAAAGAATGAACCAAAAAATAAAATTAAAGTATTATAAATCATTTATCACCTGAACAAAGTAACAAGTCTAATGATCACCTAGACAGATTAAAAAAAAAAATCCTTCAAAGATTCATCAAATCAGTGAGCTTGTTTTGCAGTCAAATAGGGGCGAGTCTTTAAAAAGTATTATCATAGGAAGCAAACCTGAGGTGATAGGTTTCCTGCCTGAAACCAAGCAGGAACCTGTCACTTCAATGTTCCAACAAGATTTTTCAGGGGTGCATAAAGGCTGCTGTCAAACAAGAGGATAAAATAAAATAACTAAATAAACCATGAAAGAGGCCTGTGTCTGTTATGTAATGAATTTGAAGAGAATCACATGATTTACAGTATTATGTACAAATGTCAGATTGAAATGCTCAATTAGACAAGAGGATGTGATTTTCCCTGGTTTACTGTAAGGGAGGAAGATGGAAGAAAATAGACCGAGAATCAGGGCTCTATGCACTATCAAATGGGGATGAGGAGAATTCAATGCTTTACTACCTTATGTACAAATGCCATATTAAAACGCTCAATTAGAAAACAGAATGAGATTTTATTTGTTTTATTATACAGTCAAGGCGAATATGGAAGAAAATAGACCGGGTTTTTGCATGTTATCTAATGAATTTGAGGAGAATCACATGCTTTACAGCCTTGTCCATGAATGCTTGACTGAAACTCTAAATTAGATAAGAAGATGATTTTTATAACCTGTAATTTCAAGCATGAAATGGAAGGAAATAGAGGGTAGGGCTGCAAAAAATCGGAGATACCACTTCTTTATTCTTGCCTTCACATTGGTATAAATATCAACATATGTTGGAAATTATATGTTATGGAAAACCAACCTAGATAACATAGAATATAAATGAAGAAGTTTAAAATTGTCTTATGAAAAATTGATCTAGAACTGGTGCAGATTCAATTTCTAGCCTATATACATCAGCAACGTCTAGCTGAATTTCAAATATGGATATTGTTATGCAAGACCTACCTCTACATTCCATTTTCATTTTGGCCATGGCACTGTTCCTCTTGGCTAACCGCCACTACTGTTGAAGAATGAAAATGGGAGAGGAAAAACACCCACAAGCAGATGATTCGTATGCATCTGCTACTGTCCACTATCTTCATTTTCGTCTCCTACTCCTGCTTATGATATATATATAGAGCCACCCAAAAAACCAAAGAGATTGAGATCAATGGGAATCTATGTTTATGATCAAAACATAAATTGGATTATAGATTTTTTTGTGCAACTGTGGGGTTACCATTAGAATTGGGGGATAGAGATAAAAAATGGCAGAAGTTATTGAAAATAGTATACAAGGAAGGAAGGTATTGTAGTGGTTGTTACAGGTATACAGTAGGGGCGACACTCAATTAGGGCATTTTCAGGTTAAGTATTTCTTCTTCCTCACTACATCCCTCGAAGAGTTTGATCACGCTTTGAAAAACCTAGAGATATCAGTGTCTGATCCGAATCGGTTTTGAAGATATAGAATATTAGGGCACAAGGTTTTCTCTAAACTACAGTTAAAATGTCTAGGCGCAAGGAATAAGGCATTTCCATAAATTCACAGGAAGATTCCATATTTTATCCTAACCCTTAATACTATGGGAGAGAATTGATATTACTTGCATGTTGGTGGAGCTCCATTCTTATTTATATATATATATACCCAAAATCCTAATCAACAGTACTACGAAATAAAAATCAAAGAACATCGTATGAACAATAGTTAATCAAATTTTCTGCTCGAAAGAGCTAGAAATATCATGTAGGAAGAAAGACTGTCCTCAATAGCAAACTAAAATGAAAACTGGAAATATCATTTAAACGAGCCCACTTCATCTGCGGCACTAAAAACCCTTAAACCTTGAAGTATTACAAACTATCACCGGAAGGCATTATGCACATAATCAGAAGCTCAGTAGTAATTTTATGAGTACCTGTTGCCAGGGAATGCCATCGTGCATCCTGGGAAAGCTGACTTCATCCGCATCCTTTCAACTTGCTTGTGGCTGCCCGAAGTCTGCAAATTCCCCAAACCCTGCAAAGAGTATGTAACCACCTGGAGTTACCCATCTAATCAGAATAAAAAGAAAACACAGTGGCTAGAAAATAATGATCGGTAATAAGAGACATCTGAGTGGATTACCTGTTCCTACCATGCTGAGTTATTATAGGTTGTTGAAGTCGTTGTAGAAGTGCTCTAGTGGAAGGAGGAATTGAGATACCAGAAAACTGAAGGGGACCCTGTCTTGTAAACCCTCATCAAAAGATAGAAAATTTAGGAAAAATGTGACATGGGCTTTGTGGTAATGAGTTTCAGAAACAGGGAAGGCCATGACTGAGCTGGTGAAACTAACCACAGAAGAAACCCTCCAGTACCAGCTCTAGAACCCTCGACATCCAACTGAGTGGAATAGCGCGAAATGCCGAAAGAGATGGTCGGGAAGAAACCCTTATTATCCGTCTGCCTCTCTGCACCGTAGGATTAGATATTACAAGATCAACGATGTGAAAGAAACCAACTGGCTATGGTCGGAGGTTCGAAGCACGAACGGACTCTGCGGAACAAACAAACTTTTCAAAAGATTAAATGAACAAACAAAATTTTTAAGAGATTAAATGAACAAACAATAAAAGAAAAAAAATGAATTTAAAATGGTTTTCATAATAAAATTTGAAGTGACAAATAGAAAATTAAATAATTTATAAATATTAAGATTGATAAATATTAATTTATCAATATTAAGATTCATAAATATTTAATTAATCATCCCTAAGAGTTAAAAAGGGCTCAAATGTCTATTATCCACAAAATTGATGAGTAAGATAACTCTACTCTATGTTCAATGACATGTGAAGGTGGATTTACCATACTTAATATTCTTAGTAGTCTCTTATGAAGTACAACATGTCATAGTGATAAGTTTTTATTCCATTAAATCATTCTAGCTGTAGAGCAGAGTTAGAGTTCTAGGAGTAGTATTAGAGTAATTCAACATTGTGAATGTGATAGAAGTGAATAATTTCGTGGAAGGGTAAAGTCTTCCCAACTTGGTCATAAAAACCAAGTGCATCCTTCATGTAGGAAAAAAAAATAAACATGCAAATTTCTTCATATAACGGGTTTGGGTGGGCGCCCTCAAATGAAACGACACGACGCGCTCGACCGAACAAAGGCACAAGCGAGAAAATGAAAAATGGGTCGCACGAACATGCACAAGGCACTCGTGCAGTCACAATTTAGCAAATTTGATACGACCGCCCTCAGATGAAACGACCCGACCCGACCCGAACGCGTTTGGGCGGGTGCCCTCAAACGGTGCGCCTGAACGAACAAAGGCACAAGGGAGAAAACGACAAACAGGCTGCACGAACGTGCACAAGGCACCCATGCGGGCACAAATTAGCAAATTTGATATGGTCACCCTCAATCGAAATGACCTGACCTAAACGCGTTTGGGCGGGTGCCCTCAACCGAAACGACCCGACCCAAATGCGTTTGGGTGGGCGCCCTCAACCGAAACGACCCGACCCGAACGGGTTTGGGTAGGCGCCCTCAAACAAAACAGAAAATGGGCCGCATGAACGTGCACAAGGCACCCATGTGGTCACAACTTAGAAAATTTGATACGATCGCCCTCAAATGAAATTACTCGACCCGAACGGGTTTGGGCAGGCGCCCTCAAACGAAACGACACGCAGGTGCGCCCGACCGAACGAAGGCATAAGCGATAAAATGACAAACGGGCCACACGAACATGCACAAGGCACTCATGTGGTCACAAATTAACAAATTTGAATCGTCCGCCCTCAAACGAAATGACCTGACCCGACCTGAACGCGTTTGGGCAGGCGCCTTGATCACACGGCGCGCCTGACCAAACGAAGGCACAAGAGAGCAAATGGAAAGTGCGCTGCATGAATGTGCACAAGGCACCAATGCAGTCACAACTTAGCAAATTTGATACAGCCACCCTCAATAGAAATGACCTGACCCAAATGCGTTTGGGCAGGCACCCTCAAATGAAACGACCCGACCTGAATGCATTTGGGTAGGCACCCTCAACTGAAACGACCCGACTTGAACAGGTTTGGGCGAGTGCCCTCAAACGAAATGGAAAATGGGCCGCACGAATGTGCACAAGGCACCCATGCAGTCACAACTTAGCAAATTTGATACAGTCGCCCTTAAACGAAACAACTTGACCCGAACAGGTTTGGGCAGGGGCCCTCAAATGAAACGACATGGCGCGCCCAACTGAATGTCGAAGGCACAAGCGAGCAAATGAAAAACGGGCCGCATGAATGTGCACAAGGCACTCGTGTGGTCACAGCTTAACAAATTTGATACGGCCACCCTCAAACGAAACGACCCGACCCGACCCGAACGCGTTTGGGTGGGTGCCCTGATCACATGGCGTGCTCGACCGAATGAAGGCACAAGAGAGCAAACGAAAAATGGGCTGCACGAACGTGCACATGAAGGCACCAATGCAGTCACAACTTAGCAAATTTGATACACCCACCCTCAACCGAAATGACCTGACCCAAACGCGTTTGGGCAGGTGCCCTCAACCGAAATGACCAGACCTGAACATGTTTGGGCAAGTGCCCTCAATCGAAACGACCCGACCCGAACAGGTTAGGTTAGGTGCCCTCAAGAGAAATGGAAAATGGGCCGCACGAACGTGCACAAGGCACCCATGAGGTCACAACTTAGCAAATTTGATACAGCCGCCCTCAAACGAAACGACCCGACCCGAATGGGTTTGGGCGGGTTCCCTTAAATGAAACGACACAGCGCGGTCGACCGAATGAAGGCACAAGCGAAAAAACGACAAATGGGCTTCACGAATGTGCACAAGGCACTCGTGCAGTTACAACTTAGCAAATTTGATATGGCCGCCCTCAAACGAAACAACCTAACACGAATGGGTTTGGGCGGGTCCCCTAAAACAAAACAACGCGGCTGCAAGAAAATGGTCATTCGGACAAAATTATTATGGCCTCGTTGGACAATTCCTAAAATAAATGCACTTTTAATGTTTTCTAAAAATTTCAGCAATTTTGGCGCTGCAATAATGAGACAACAATGATGACATTTATGGTAATGAAAATTAAATAAAGATGAATGAGTTTCTCTTGGTTTCAAGAATAATTTATTCTGTACTGAACAGGGCCAACCACATGAATTTGGAAGCTCATATGGCCCCTCCCATCCCCCTCACATCACTCTCATTTTCCCAATGCCCAATCTATGAAATAGAATACGAACAAACCAAAAATTAATTAAGGTCATAAACAAAATTTTCAATATGTGTTTGTATAAATACATAATTTTAGTTTAGCCTGTACAATAGTAAGGCCATTATTTATTTTTTTGAAATAATAAACAACATGCAATAAACCCACATAATTAGTAAATTATTTAAAGACAACAATTCCTACATATTAAAATATAAAGTTATAACATACCATCTCATACTCGAACAAACATCTGTATCAATATTCTTCTTCTGTATCTTCTTGATCTTCATCCAACAGATCGACATCTATACCAACATTTGATTCAGAAATGGTGTTGAAATGATCGACCATGTCATCATCATCATCAATTATGTAATTTTCAATAATATCCTCATCGACATCATCATCATCAATTATGTCATTTTCAATAATATCCTCATCGACATCATCATCAATAATTGTTGCCTCATCTCCTATGCATGGTTCATCTTCTAATATATCTTCTTCATCTGTCAATGCATCTTCCTGCTCATTTGTCACTGCATCATCTTATTCTTTATCAATATCATCTTCTTCCTCTACAATATACTCTATTGGCCTTCCTCTTGGATCATATCTAATAGCAAATGACCATTCGTTCTCACCTGGAACCTCTGAGTAAAATACTTGTTCGCATTGGCTTGGAAAAACATAGTGATCTTTTCCTGCTTCAAACTGCGATGTTTTAAACATTGGAAATCCATTTTCATGTTGAATAAGTGTTCTATCATCATCACGTACATTCATTGGTAGCCTATACCATTTGACGTCGAACAAAACTATTTTGAAGGAATTAAAGTCACACTCAGCTATATCATCTAAAAACCCATAATATATATTTTCAAATTCTCGAGGATGTCTGTCACTCCTGGAGGAAACATTAGTGACTTGGAATACTGCAGTTATCCCACTATCAGAAATTTTCTTGTTATCATCCAACTGTTTAACGCGAAATTTACGATCATTGCACCACATAGCCTTGTGGTGTTTCAACTGCAATATTCCAAACATGAAAAAGATGCATTCTCAATTAATAATTAATCATATAATTTACACAGCTTGAAAATTATCTGAAAAATCAAAATTTTTGTCACATTATAAATATAATATAAAATAATTAATGAATAAAATAGGTGAATTAATTGCTTACCTTTCTATCTTTCAAATCATATGCTAAATCAATTTCCCTGTCCATAACGTTTCCATCTCCACTATGATACGCTTCTCTAACCAATTTATACATTAGTTTCCATGATAACCTATCATCGTTATGTGCTTTACATCTTTCAATCCATTCACTCATCCACTCAAGATTGTTTGCAATGTATAAAAGTAGTTCCTCATAATCTTGAGCACCTGAACAAAAAAACTATAATTCACCAATATTAAATAGAACTTATAACCATGGTAAATTATATTAATTAATAAACTATGAAAGAATAAGACCTAAATGAATATGATCATATACATGATGTAAAAAAATGAAACATTATATGTATTATACATAATAAATCTTTTACCTCTCACTTTATTCATTCTACCTTTTCCCAACAGGTGCTCCACTTCAAATTTTTTGATGGATTTCACATCCCAAATGCAATCCACTGCCTTCATAGCTGGCACAACTAATATAGGAAGATAATGAATAATGTACACCATGGATTCATATACCACATATCCCTCCACCATAGAACCCTCAAGTCATGCTCTTTGTCTAACCAAAGCCTTCAAGGATTTTAGGTGCTTCTCGACCATCCACATTGACCTTGTGTGTACTGGTCCACACATTTCAATCTCCTCAACTTGGTGTATCAAGTAGTGTTCTTGTGCATTGAAAAATTTTGGAGATAGATACTTTTTCATTTCACACATTAGCCAAGGAATTTCTCTCTTCCAATACTTTATTTCATCTTGATGGATTTCTTTCACTGACAACCATCTGCAAATCATTACGCAAGGTTATTTCAATGAAACATAATATATATTTCATTACAAGTAAATTAACACATCATGTCATTAAATACAAAAATAAATTGTAGCAATATTTTGCATATAAATCAAAACTACTTACCTCATGTATTTACTAAGACCATATATAACTTGTTTGACATTGTTGTCGAAGTCGTTTGGGAGAGATACAGGTAGAACATACTATAACAATAAAAAATGAATCGTTATTGGTTTCCAAATTAAACAAAAAAAAGGAAAATTTAAAAGATGTATTCAAGAAATAACATACAAAAACGTATACCAAAAAAATTACCTTAACAAAGGTATGCCAATCATGTGTTTTCACCCCAATGAAGTCACCTTTCTTCGTTAAGATATTATTTATGTTTGAAGCAAAACCTGTTGGAAAGTTAATTCTTCTAACGACCTCTTTTACATCATTGCTTTGTTGTTCTGTTAATAACCATGGAATATTATTATAATTTCGACCTCCATTTTTATTTGATCCATCGATCACACTTTTCATTGCATGATTCGATTTCTCAATGTCAGCACAATTTTTTTCAATTTTATCTCTATCATGTGCACCATCTATGATTCACCATAACGTTTCTGTCACATTCTTCCTGACATGCATTGTATCAAACAAATGAGATATTTTTAGGTCCTCATTGTAGGGCAACCTCGCGAATTGAGAAGGATAACATTTCATTACAGGTGGAAGTACAATATTAATACCTTCACCGCAACGACGACCTTGATATCAAAGAATAAAATAAATCAGAACAATAATTATAAAATACAATAAAATAAATTCATTAGTTAAAACAAAAATTCCAAACATTACATAAACAATTAATATATATATATATATAGACAAATTACGTATCAGCTGCTTGACGATTATTAATTCTATTATATTCCAACTTCCACAACCGAGGTGTCATTATTCATGGTTTTAATCTAGTTTCTTCTTTATCATTGAAAATATGTTTTTTAGTAGTACGATACTTATGATTCCTAGACAGGAAGTGCCTAAAATCATCAAACACCATCTTTCCTATGTTTGGCGAATGAAGATACTTCATCTTAGGGCCACAAACTGGACATGCAAATCTACCCTTTGTTTGAAGACCTGCAATAGATGGATCAATAACAATTATATTATGAGATCATTTTTAAAACATGAAATATGGTATATCTAATTTAGATAATTATGTATTATATTAAATTGAAACGAAATATTACATACCACAAACATGTGTTAGTCCTGGGGCATCATGAATTATCCATACAAGCATTCCACGACATTGAAATCTCTTTTGCTTGATTGGTTTAGTGATGTCATGCATAGTGATGCCATGCCATAACTTTATTAGCTCATCGATAAGAGACTCAATATATACATTCATATCTTTGACCTAGTACTTACCTGATTGTTCAAAATTACGGTACATAATAATTACTACCATGATATATGTATATATAAGTAAGTAAATAAATAAAATATATATTTATGCAAACAACGAGAGAAATGAAAATGTTACATTCGAAAAAATAATGTATCAAATACCTAGAATAATCATAGTCAACATTATGTGCTCCCTCTTTATTGACATCCAAGGAGGAATGTTATTGTTGATAATGAAAATAGGCCACACTGAGTAAGTAGATATAAGCTCTCCGAATGGATTAACACCATCAGCTGCCAATGAAAGCCTGACATTACGAGGTTCATTTTTAAAATCTACATATTTTTCCTCGATTTCTCTAAATGCAGAACCATCTGCAGGCATTCGAAGAACACCATCTCCACTTATATTCTTTGAATGGTAATCCATAAAATGTGTTATGCTGTTACACCTGAACATTCGCTGCAAACGTGGAATTATGGGAATATGACGAAGAACCTTTTGAGGCACCTTTTTGGTTAGTTGATCTGTTCGATATCTACTGGTACCACATTTCGGACATTCTGTTTTCGACGCATGTTCTCCATAATATATAATATCATCTTTAGGACATGCATCTATAGTGTTATATTCCATTCCAAAGTGTTTCATAATAGCACGTATATCTCGATATGTTCAAGGTAAAGTATTTGGCAATGGTAACAAATATTCACCCAACAATATACAACATAAACAAAAACTAGTTAATGTAAAGATTACTAATCATATATAGATATATAACTATTGAATTATTATTTTACACATTTATTATAACTAAAAAAAGGGAAAATAATCAACATTTACATATATGTGATTATATATACATATTGCATACCTTAGGAGTTGTGTCATACATCTGTTCGACAAATTATTCATAACCTTTAAGTTCACCAGCAACAATGCAGCAGAGAGAAGAGTTGCATTTGAGTGTTCAAAAAGTCGTTCACTTGACCTTTCAGTCAGAGGTACATCATAAATACCGTCACTATCTCCACCATCATCATCTGACTCACCATACAAGTCTTGGAGCATTTGATTTTTCCCATCATTAATGTGAACTGTCTCATTATTTTCATCATGATATACCTCCATGGGATCATTAAAATTACCTTCATCATTCGCTTCATCTTCTTCACCTTGTACATCATCATTTCCAATACTAATATTTGCTGCAATATTCTCTTGTACTAGTGCAACAACATCTAATATACTACTATTTAGCTATGGAAGTTGGTTGATCATCTGCAAAAAGTTGGGGGGCAACTGTGCCTTTATGAAAATTACAAACATTAATCATTAAAAATTAGTGCGCATATAAAAAATATTAAAATAATATAAAATTTTATGATATAATCAAAATGAAGATAGATAATGAAGATAAATAATTAATTACCATGGGATGATAGTCATTCGATCCACCATCAATGTGCCCATATTTCCTACAATGCATTGTTCTTGTTGCTATTAAAACTCTATAACATTATTTCTCATACAACATTTTTTGCAAGGGCAATAAACTCTACCATCACCCCTTTCACCCTTTTGAATTTTTTTTCCACCTCTAATGTTTTCTTCCATTGATGCAAATTATCCTATAAATAAAATAATAATTATATTAAGCAATTATCTTTCTCAATGGTGTAGAAAACCCAAGACGTGTTGAACTCAATGGGAGTTCAATAAGCAAAAAGAAAATAAAAGTGATCAAAGTTTGACCATGATAAAAGGATCAAAGGTAAATAATGAATGGAAAACCCTGATCTTATTTATAACAAAATATTTAGCTAACCTTGATAATGGTGCATAGTAAAATATTATTAACCAAGATCTAGATCTAATAGATTGGAATATTTTATGGCTAAACTAGTTGTTAGGATAACGGCTAGTTTGACTTTGAAAATTAAAATCGAAAAATAATGGCTAGTTTTATTTAATTAAGTAATTAATTAATTATTTAATTAATTGTGATAATATATATAAATATATATATATATATATATATATATATATATATTTTTTATTTTTTTTTAATTTTCTTTTTAATTTTTTTTAAGAATTGGCTAAACTAGTTGTTAGGATAACGGCTAGTTTGATTTTGAAAACTAACAACATAACTTCCAACATGATCCTCATAAAACTAACTTAACCCATATTGGTCTACTGTCAAGTTTGATATTTCAATAATTTTTTAGATGATTTTCATGAAATTATTAGAGTTTTTGTTTAGCGGGTTTAAATTTGACTTGAGATTTCATGTGAACCTCATGAAATTAATTTACCAATCTAATAACTTATTCACCAATATAATAACTTATTTCAAAACTATATAAAAAATATATATTTAAAATATAATTGTTAATATATTTGAAATGCATTGTGAATTATATAATAATTTTAGATATTTATTTTTCAAAATTTTTATTCTATTTTATATTTATATATAAAAGTAAGTTAAAACTCTATTTAAAAAATATATTTGAATGTGAAATTATTAATGTGATGTTTATTTTGAAACTATATTATAACATCATATGTAAAAATAAATTTATATCTATATATTAATGAGAAAAAATATATTTAAATGTGAAATTATATTAAAATAATTTGCATTTTAAATTAAAATTTGAGCTAATTATATGTATGTGTTTGAATTATAGTTTAAACAATATGGAGTATTTTTAGATACATAATCTGTTATATATATTTTTACATAGAAATAATTTAAAACCATATACAAAAATGTTTCAATGAAATATTAATGCTCGATCGGCCCACCTTCGTGGTGTTTCTTAACCACTAGGGGCGTTGGATTAATTTTAACCTTCCAAAGGTTTCGAACGGAAAAATACAAGTGCTAGCCCCAAATGGACATGACCATACCGCTAGAGCTCGGGGGCTTATACCTGGCGATTACAGTTTGTTAGCGGCGGCGGAACCAAAGCCATGTGACCACCACGATAAGAAGTTTATGCCATAGTTTTTCAAATTCTCTCTATTTAAAATCAGATGGAAAATAACAATGTTTATGACATTAGGTGAACACGTCGCAATATCGACGATTGTCCTAAAACCATCGCAATACCGACATTTGGTAAACACGTCGCAACATCGATGGTTACCCTCCACGCATTGCAATAATGACAGTTGTCCTCAGGCCGCCGCAATACCGACGTTTGTTCCCAATTACTTCACAATACCGACAAGTGTCCCCAAACATGGCATTACCGACATTTTCCACAAACCGTCGCAATGCCAATGCATATTTTAGGAACGTCACATTTCCGATGTTGTGTCCCAAAACTTTGGTATTCCGACGATGTTCATAAACTTCAAAATAGGATGATGTCCCTAAACATCGAGATAGAGATAGTTGTTGGCAGGAATTGAAAAATTGATAAAAATTGGGGAAATTTCCGACAATACGTCAAAAGTGTCGGAACTAAAGTGTCGGAATTTGGACCAAATGTACTAGTGAAGTATTGCACATATGAAAGTTTTTTGTTGTACTACATATGCACATGTTCCTAAGGAAAAGATGAAGAAATTGGATGATAAAAGTGTGAAGTGTATCTTTATTGGATATAGTACTGAAACAAGAAGTTACAGATTGTTTGATCCTAAAGCAAAGAAGGTGATAATAAGGAGATATGTTGTTTTTGATGAAAAGGGAATCTATCATCCAAAATAGGTATAGTTTGAATTGAAGAAAGATGTAGTGAATATTGGTAATGAATCAAATTCCAAGTTATTAAAAGAAGATGATTTTAAGAAGAATCCTAAGTGTCTTGAAAGAGGTCATTCAGAAAGCAGTATGTTAGATAGAAATTTTGAAATAAGGGTTACTATATCTCAAATTTCTCTAGTGGATTATACACTTATGGGTCAGGTAATGAAAATTTATGAACCACATGATTATGCAGAAGCATCAAGAAAGAAAAAATGGAATGAAGCTATGGAAGCATAAATGAATGCCTTGGTGAAGAATGATACATGGGACTTGGTAAAATTACCAAAGGGAAAAGATTTAATTGGCACTAAGTGGGTTTATAAAACCAAGTATAAGTCAGATGGCATAATTGATAAGTATAAGGATCATTTAGTTGCAAAGGGCTGTGCACAAAAATAAGAAATTTATTATAATGATACATTTGCCCCAATGGCAAAGTTAGATACAATCAGGATGGTTCTTGCATTAGCTACACAGTACAAGGGGCCAATTTTTCAGATGGATGTTCAATCAGTTTTCTAAATGGTTATATGGATGAAGTAATTTATGTGGATCAACCTAAAGGTTTTGAAATGTCAGGAAAAGAAGATTATGTTTATAAGTTGAAGAAGGCACTGTATGGTTTAAAGCAAGCACCAAGGGCAAGGTATTCAATAATTGATAAGTATTTTTAGGATCATGGATTAGTTAAAAGTTTATCTAAGCCTAATCTTTATATATTTCAGTCAAGACGGGATATTCTGGTATTTGTGTTATATGTTGATGATTTTATCTACACAGGGAACAATACATAACTATTTCAAATGTTTAACTCACATATGATTGATGAGTTTGAGATGACAGACCTTGGTGAGTTGCATTATTTCTTGGTTATTGAATTTTGGCAAAAGGAAGATGGTATTTTCATGTCAAAAGCCAGATATACTCGGGACATTATGAAGAAGTTCAGAATGTTGAGTTGCAAGCCAGCAACAACTCCTTTTGAAGTTGGGTTGAAGTTATACAGACAGGATGACTCCAATTCAATTGTGGAGATGAAAAATCCCAACATCTCTCCTCATGTATAAATATATATCTATGTTAATGAAATTTGATAAGAGTTGTTGTGTGAGAGTTGTGCATTACTAATAAATATTTTTATGCTCTGTAATTTTTTTTTACTATATTGTGATTTATTCCATGCTTTCAAAACAAGTACATAAATGGATTATTTTTCCCAATTTTTTCCCCACCATTACTGGCAAGTACCTCTTTATTTTTGTCAAGCTTGAGGAGGATAACATTTTCTTGTTGTATAAGATCATCCTTGGGATGAGTCCTCCGAAGTATTTTTAACTAACCCTAAGAAGGATTGGTTCAATGTTTTTCAGTTTTAGGGAATCAGGAGAAAAACATAAGTAAACTCCATAGTGTTCTTTTTCGTAAATTTAGTCTCCCAAGCCCGAAAAAGGATAAAATAATGGAGGAGAGAACTCTATTGACCATGCTTATTTAACGTATACCTTTTTCGTAAATAGTCTAATTTGGTCTGGAAAAGGGGTAAACTTATACTAACTAAACAAAAGTTCATTTACTTTAACGAGTTCAAATAGTAAAGTACTCGACGATCTTTTCATGTGTAGGGAGTCTGAAGAGGGCTTTAAAATGACTCCAAGGTTTCGCTTTTTCATTTTTCCAAGAGTCCGAAAAAGTGATAAAATTTTACTCTGTGTCAAAATGATTCATTCTTTAAATGCAACCTATTCTATGCACATAAAACTCAATAAATTACGATAACTATTCTTCATTATGGTAAAAATATTGAAAAATTGAACTTCTAAAAGGTTAAAGGAATAAAATAATAATATTTTATTCATAAAAGCTTATAAAATTTGAAAAAGACAAGCCATTTTCACTATTTCATTTTGAGAGTAGTAAAAAAGGTTTTTACCACGGAACTTCCGGAGCTGTTATCAGGCGAACTAGTGAACCATTCAATGAAACATCTCTTATGGGTAACAAATCTCTTCATTATCTTTCATTTCAACCTTTTAGATTTCCTTTTTAAGCTTTAGGATGAAATTTAAGGCGGGATTATGTTTTTGAAAATTGCTTGCAGGGGTGCGTGGGCTTTCCTAAATGGGGTCGTGCCCCCTAATAATTTTCTAAACATAAATTGTAATATTCCTAAATTAGCTTGCAGCTAATAGGAATATTAATTTTGCTTTTGAAATCTAGATGCATGAATAATTGAGCAAGGAGGCTCGTAATTTTCTCAAGTATGAATAAAAATCCCTCCTAGTGTGAAAAGGGATCATGAAATAACCAAATCAAGCGTGCACATGTGTGAACCATGTCTAAACTATGTAGACAAGGTCAAGTTTGACCAAGTCAACAGCATTTATTCTCAAAGAGTGGATCCTAAATAAATACATCTCAATGTGAATGGAAATCAAGCTAACCAGTTAAAATGAAGACACCTTGAGTGTGGAAGAGGTTGATCACTTGACCAAGTCAACCATGACCATATCTACAGCGCAGTCTAGATGCATTGAACCTCTTTGAGGGACGTCGCAATTCTAGAAGGATGTTTTACATGTGAAAGAGGCTAAACTAATGAAGTGGTTTATGGTTTTTCCAAGACTCCAATCTTATAAAAGGAGGAGGAGAGCAACATGAAGGGGTTTTTGAAGATTATTATTTCTGAAGGTATTGTCTGCTCATACATCCCTTGTTGGGTCTTCCTGTTCAGGAATCCCACCTCCTTCCTTGAGCAACTCTTGAAGGACACTTCTGCTATCTTTTCCACATCAGGCTTTCAGGCCAAGCTCCACCTTACACCTATAGCACTAATTCTATTGAGAGTTTGGTTATCCTTGTGAGTTGCAGTAGTGGAAGACACTAGATCTACTTAGATCTAGCCTATACTAGTGGCTCATCTCAGTGAGTGTGTCTTTTAACCTCCTAGAATATTTCATCAGCTGATTTTGCTTCAGATCTACATCTTGGCATCACACCAATTCATTCTCAGAGGCTACAGCACATTTTCTCTCCCTCGACTGCGTTATTTGCAAAGGAGAATTTGCAGGGTGTTTTATCTGCATTTTGGAGGAGAGATATCTAGTGATAGGAATCTTCCTCTCACTGTGGTGATCCATGGATTGGCCATCCAATCCATGTTTGTTTCAGATCTGATCAGATGTACCACTGTATTATTCATAAATTTCTGAATCATTCTGTAGATCTGCAACCTTAGATCTCAGATCTACTCTCTGTGCTTCATGTTTTGCACAAAACCCCAAGGGGAATGTATAGATCAACATTTCTTATACACAAATTTGTATTAGATCTAAATTTTTATGTACAGATCTACTCTCGATCTGAATATTAATAAACTACTGCTTTAGCCCCTAAAAATAATGTTGTCATGGTTATGCAGTCTTTTCTTGTGGTTGTAGCACCTCATTTCTGAGGATTTTTCCTGTATAGTCTCATTCTTTCTCTTGTATAATGTATGGGTTGTAAATTACATCTTATTTACTGTTATACATCTGATTTATGAACCTCCATATCAACCTACTATTGAGCTTCAGTGGATCTTCGTTATTTCTAAAGCAATCCTTTGCATATAGCTGCAACACCTCTCTTTGGGTGATTTTCAACTAGACTAGTTTGTGGGAGATCTGTTTAACCCACCTATTCTGATTTGTTTTTTCTCTCCTTTTGGATTTAGAGCTTAGATGAGCTTATCTAAGGGATACAGGAGCTGAAAACTCATTTCTATGCACATAATTCTCAGAAGTGCGTTATTTCAGCAGGCTTGCTGAGCTGTTCCAGATTTGGAATATTACAGTGGTATCAGAGCAAGATCTTTGGCTCAGCCTGTGGGCTTCAAGACAAAGTGCTAAAAATCAAGGAGAAATTTCATAATGATGAAGAATATGAGTTTACTCTCATCACTTTTCAGATCTAGGAAGAACCTCTCCAAGGAGGTTGAACAAGAAGAAGAGAGAAGAAGCAGTAAGACTCCTAGAGAGTTTCAAGAGTAGGAAGATCTTCCGATCAGATATACAAGATCTATACATGAGGAAAATTCTAAATCCTCATCTCATGGATATGTGCACTCGGCCATATCACCAAAGCTTCAGCGTTCTGTCAGTGATTTCTTCATGAAGAGGAAGAAATGAGTTGTACCCGAGAAGGAGACTCTTAGAAAGTATTTGCAGGAGTATGAAGCTCAATCTAAGGAGTTCAAAGATAACTTGAACTTCCAAGGGTTCTGTAAGATCAAGGAGAACCAATTCACAAAGGAGGGGCATCATGATTTGGATAAATTCTATCTATATACTTTTTATGGATCACCTAAATGTCCGGTGAGGATTTGGGTGGAAGAGCTAAGCAACTTTGTGCAGCAGCATCAAGTTTCAGAGAATGAAGCCATCAAAATAGAAGCATTGCATTTTGAAGGTAAAGGATATGCTTGGTGGTTGTTTGAATCTTTCTCCTTAAAGAATGCAAATACACCTACTTATGCAAGGTTCATCGAAATATTATTGGAAAGGTTTGATGAAGCTCCATGTGTAACATCTTCTGTTGACACCATCAAACCATATCAAACAAATCTTTTGCATGATTTGGAAGGGTCTATGAATCCAACTCCATTTCTGAAGACCATGGAAGAAGGTGTAAGTTTGTTTGATGCCTTTCCAAGGGAAATATCTCCTTTGGATGAAGGACTCTCTTCTCAAGAGGAAAGCATGAATATTCCTCCTTCACTAGATGACCAAGATCTAAGGTCTCTTGTTGATGATGAGGCAATTGCAGTTATTGAAGAGGAGGGGAGGAAGGCAAGAGATAAAACAATTATGACAATGGCACCTCAAGCATCTCATGAAGAGGAGGATGGAGCACTTGATCCAAGGAAAGAAACTCTTGCACTCTGGCAAGGAGTTCCACAAGGTCTCACACATAAATCTCTTGGCATCACACATGAGCAGCATGTACCATCATTGTCAAATGGTAAGATCTTGGAGATAAATAGAGGAAAAGAGGGGGAAGGGCATCACAAGATGAAGAGAATGGATCCTTCTCTATTTCAAAACTTGGAAGCACAAAGAATGCAAGAGGACCTATGCAATAAAGGTAGGGGAAAATCTGTCTACCTACATCCACATTCCACTCTACGCCTTGATGCCCCTTTGCAAGGAGGCATTGTACCAGGAGGACCTCTTGATTGGAGGAAAACTAAAGTGTTATCTCAACTATGGGAAGCATATGCATACTTGGATAAGGAGGGAGCCTTGGGAGAAGCTAGCATAGCGTAGAGAATCTCTCATAAATTCAGAAGAGAGATGAGAAATTTCCTGAAAGGGGCATTGTTAACTCCCACTAAGCTATCTGCACCGAGAGAGGAGAAATCATAAATCTATGATGGTATGAGCACGAGGACACATGGAAACTCCATATATTTGGGCAGACCATGATTAATTCATTCACAAAGAATATTTCTGAACATGGAAAGGGGATGCCCTCATGTATGCATGGGCCAAAATGAGGAAGTATTGGAAGACAAGGACTTTCCGAGGGGACTTTGATTTCCATATGCTTCAATATTGTCTTGAGCAAGATCAGCTACAAATGGAGCAGCAAAGGGAAGATTATGAAGCTCCAACATGTGGTTTTGACATCAAAAATGTCAAAGGAGGGAGCCATGATATGACAGAGGCAGCATTTCAGACCTCTATAGCATTGTCATTCCTAGGGAGCCTAGATCCTTATTGGGATTCCCAACTCAGGATGGAATACTCCAAGGAACTTTTCACATGTGGGTTTCTTGATGGGGAAGTAGTAGATGAAATTTTCAAGGTGGTTGATGGAGTCATCTATTTCTATAATCTTATTCTTTTGGTTAGTGACTCCAATCTCAAGGAGAGAATACTAGATTCCACCTATGAGATCCTGCTTTCCAAACCCACTGGTTTCATTAGAGCATATCATACTCTCTTGGGTGGTTTCATATGGGAAGGTTTCAAGGAAGAGGTGCACTCTCATATGAAGATGTGCATGGATTAATTGGTAGATGAGGAGGAACATAGCTCTTGGGAAGAGCCACCATTCACACCTCCTTACTCTTTGAGTGTGAGAGCGAACTCATCCATGAGTTACCTCAATGATGTAAAACAAGTGTATATAGAAACTTGTCTCTATGAATATTATAATGTATCTCCTATATGCTTATATGTTTCTAACACTCAGTTGCAGAACATTGCTCCAAAGGAGGGCCTTATTTATGATGAGTTTCATGGACCACTCAAGGCCATGAACTATGTTGATGCAGGTCATTCCTTGGAGGATCTTGGCAAGCTATTATATTCTTCATGGTGTGATTCTTTTACACCAACTATGATGCATTTTCTCCAAGCATTCAGAATGGATGAGGCAATAAAAAAGTGTTGGGGAAGGCACTTTTCATATCCTATTCTATGGCAATTAAGGATAAAACTGTGTTGGTTGCACATGAGGGAACATCTTCCTTCTCATTTATCATGCATGGCAGCTAGCATGATTCTAATCATGATTCCATATGTTGAAAATGTTCTTACTCTTGGGAACATGGTTGGAGGAGAGGTACATTGGTGGGATGTGTCCTTGGGGGAAGGAGTTCCCCACTCTTTTTGCACTACATGCTTCAATGGGAGCATGAGATATTGTATGGCCACTATGATAGATCACTTGTCTCTTTGTGGAGTGAGCCATATGTTTGTTGGGAACATGCCTCTCATATGTATTGGGAAGGAGTTTTTCTATGGATTGCCAAGCTAGAAGGTGATCCACTTCATTTGGATGATAGCATGGAGATGGGAGTCTTTCATGAATCATGAAAATCCCCATGGTTGTCATCACTTCTATCTTGAGGAGGCCATGGATCAGCAAGAAGGTTTCCATAACAACCTTCCATTCTTTCATGATGAGAGCCATTGGGTTTACTCACCAAAGGCCAACTTGCACATTGAGGAAGGACCATTGGGAGACAAAACTATTGCAGAAAATTCAGAGCAATGGTGGAGACTATTGGATGAGGAGGCCACAAGAGAATAAGAGAAGATTTTGCAGCACCCTTGCAAATGCTTGAGGACAAGCAACATTTGGGAGGGAGATATTGTAATATTCCTAAATTAGCTTGCAGCTAATAGGAATATTAATTTTTCTTTTGAAATATAGATGCATGAATAATTGAGCAAGGAGGCTCATAATTTGCTCAAGTATGAATAAAAATCCCTCCTAGTGTGAAAAGGGATCATGAAATAACCAGATCAAGCATCCACATGTGTGAACCATTTCTAAACTATGTAGACAAGGTCAAGTTTCACCAAATCAACAGCATTTATTCTCAAAGAGTGGATCCTAAATAAAGACAGCTCAATGTGAATGGAAATCAAGCTAACCAGTTAAATGAAGACACCTTGAGTGTGGAAGAGGTTGATCACTTGACCAAGTCAACCATGACCATATCTACAGCCTAGTCTAGATGCATTGAACCTCTTTGAGGGACAGTGCAGTTCTAGAAGGAGGTTTTACATGTGAAAGAGGCTAAACTAATGAAGTGTTTTAGGGGTTTTTCCAAGACTCCAATATTATAAAAGGAGGAGCAGAGCAACATGAAGGGGTTGTTGAAGATTATTATTTCTGAAGGTATTGTCTACTCAAACATCCCTTGTTGGGTCTTCCTATTCAGGAATCCCACCTCCTTCCTTGAGAAGCTCTTGGAGGAGACTTGTGTTATCTTTTCCACATCAGGCTTTCAGGCCAAGCTTCACCTTACACCTACCGCGCTAATCCTATTGAGGGTTGGGTTGTCCTTGTGATTTGCAGCAGTGGAAGACACTAGATCTACTCAGATATAGCCTATACTAGTGGCTCTTCTCAGTGAGTGTGTCTTTTAACCTCCTGGAAGAGTTCATTAGCTGATTGTGCTTCAGATCTACATCTTGGCATCAGGCCAATTCATTATCAGAGGCTACAGCGTAGTTTATCTTCATGGACTACGTTATTTGCAAAGGATAAGTTGCAGGGTGTTTTGTTTGCATTTTGGGGGAGAGATCTATGGTGATAGGAATCTTCCTCTCACTGTGGTGATCCATGGATTAGCCATCCAATCCATGTTTGTTTCAGATATGATCTGTTGTACCATTGTATTATTCAGAAATTTCTAAATCATTCTGCAGATCTGCAACCTTAGATCTCATATCTACTCTATGTGCTTCATGTTTTGCACAAAACCCCAAGGGGAATGTATAGATCAGCATTTCTTGTACACAGATCTATATTAGATCTAAATTTTTATGTACAAGTATGATCTAGAGCTAAAGATTAATAAACTGCTACTTCAGCCCCTAAAAATAATGTTGTCATGGTTATGCAGTCTTTTCTTGTGGTTGTAGCACCTCATTTCTGAGGATTTTTCCTATATAGTCTCATTATTTCTCTTATATAATGTATGGGCTGTAAAGTACATCTGATTTTCTATTATACATCTGATTTCTGAACCTCCATATCAGCCTACTATTGAGCTTCAGTGGATCTGCGTTATTTCTGAAGCAGTCCTTTGCATATAGCTGAAACCCCTCTCTTTGGGTGGTTTTCAGCTAGACTAGTTTGTGGGAGATCTGTTTAACCCACCTAGTCTGATTTGTTTTTTATCTCCTTTTGGATTTATATCTTAGATGAGCTGATCTAAGGGATCCAGGAGCTGAAAACTCATTTCTATGCACAGAATTCTCAGAAGTGTGTTATTTCAGTAGGATTGTTGAGTTGTTCTAGATTTGGAATATTACATAAAATTACCGTGGATGCGTGGTTTTTCAATATATAGACTACACAAACTTCACTGCGTGTAAGGAAAAACTGCGCAGGTGCCGTGATTTTTTCAAAATACAATAATATCACCATTAAAAATCTCCAAACTTTCTCCCACAAGTTTCTAGTGTTCCTAATTTGTCATTTGCAAGTCATTTGAACTAACCATGCTTGAGTGGAGAAAACGTGAGCATGAAACACATGATGAAGAAGCAATCGATAGCCCAACAACATTACAAGCTCTAAAAAATTGTGGACTTTATAAATTTTGGTCTATGCCCGAGATGAAAGCCCAAGTAGAGTTGATAAATTGGCTGGTGTGGGCCTGGTATATCCAGGAAAAATACTTTTTTATTAGCAATCACCAGCCCGTAATTGATTTATAGGATATCTACTTTCTCAATGGATTGGCTCATAGGGGACGTGATATTTCCTTGTTTGGTGCACGACCAGGTGGGAAATCTACGATTTCTTATTTGGCACAATATTGTGCTGCAACTTCACAACTCAAAGATGGAAGGATATACATAAAAAATATCCAACAACTTGACTTAAAAATCATTTATTTTACAGTTACGAAATTGTGACGTAGAGTGGCTCCTCACGTGGCTACCAAGGCTTAGATGTAGACCTCGGTTGAGTGTTCTGAGGGAACAATATTTAACTGGTGTGAGGGAGTGGTTGTCAATATGAAAGGACAACTAACTCGAGCTAAGGAGGCAAAGCTGAATAACTTTAGCTATGGCGTCATCTTGATATCATTTTCTCTTGAGAGGATTCTACTCCTATTTCTACAACAACATCTGGTGGACCCTACATGACCTAGAGATCTTTGTATGTTGCGATGGATTTCATTGATTCATGCCACAGTGGCGATGGTGGTCCAATAATATGATATAAACCTCAGTTTTTCGTGTGGATGGGAAGCCAAATATTCATGGTATAGGACTTCCCATGTGCAGGGATGGAATACAGGGATGACCTAGATATGGCACTCCTAGCTGGGGTACAATGGGATGATACAGGTAAAAAAATTCATTTTGAAGTTTTGTGTTTTCTAGATTTTCATTTTTTTTTTTATCATCCAATGCTAATTGTCAAAATTTTGATGCAAATGTAGGTCCAATCCGACCTATAGGACTACGACGGTTTGACCGACGGGGAGACCATCCCATAATAGCAATTCCAGCACAAGATGACATAGCCAAGGCCTTGACCGAGTTGGAACACAACTTGGAGAGGCTCACTATAGATATTCCAGAGACTGGGACTGATGATTTGCCACTCTGGTACTAGAGGCACGTGGTGGGAGTTCCAGGTTCGCTCAGGCGATACCTGCGCCAAGTGTTACGCGCCATAGCCTGCTACCATGATCATCACCATGGATAGTTGATAGTTGTTCTAGGCTACATTTTTTTTTTTGTATCAACATATTTGGATCATAAGGCTTTTGAAATCTATGTCCTTGGATGATCTATATTTTTTGACACACTTGACATATTATTATTTAACCTAATGATGATCAATACTTTTCATTATCTGAGTATCTTGTTTAATATGGATGAAATATTGTTTTTATTTAATTTCAATGTCACAAATGTATATTTAACACTCGATTAGCTAATGCATCAACTAAAGTGTTTGAATTTCTTAAAATGTGTTGATATTCAATGTAATCAAATTGTCTTTCTAAGAGACGAACCCTTAAAAACATCCTTAACATGGATGGACTTATAACTACATAGACATCGTTCAAATGTAATACAATGAGCTGCGAATCTGGCCTTACAATCAAACTTCGAATTCCAAACACAATGGCATCAGATAATATCTCAATGAATACACTATATTCTTCTATGTTGTTCGTTGTTTGACCAAGGAAAATATCATGAATAGAAACTAACTCATTAGTGGGTGAATAGATGACCCAAGCCGTGGAAGATAAATTCTGAGTACTACGAAAAGCGTCGTTAGCAAAGACAATGTAAGCTTGAGGGAACGTTGACATCTACAATATCAAGAGAAATCAAGATAAGCAGGAAAAATAGTGGAAATTCATAAAGAAAAATAACAATTCTATGGCACACACTCATAAAAAATGTAAGTAATGTACAAGGAAGATCTCCACAGGGTAAATAATGCATAATATCTCTTCAGATAAAGAACATTTTTGGGTTGACCTAAAGAGACACCATTATAATAAACTAATTCATAGGCACCTTTTGCAAGTACACGTTTAACAATGTAAGGGCTATACCACATAGGTTCAAACTTACCATCACCTAGCTTATCATGTGCTTAACAGTAAACTAAGACTAGATCACCTTCTGAATAGACACGAGGATCAATGCTTTGATTATATTGTTCTTTAACATGTATTTTATGAGCCTCGGTGGCTAATGAAATGGTGCGATGAGTTTCATCTAACTGTGCTAAGTGTAAAAAATGTGCTTCCTCTTCAGAGGTAGCTGGTAATAACTCAATGCCTAGTTTTAATGATAGAATTTCACATTCAATTGGTAAAACAAATTCTAGACCATAAATGAGTTGGAAAGGAGTAAAACTAGTAGATGTCTTCGCAGAGGTACAGTATGCCCACAAGGCTGAAAAAATCATGGTATTCCAGTTAGTTTTATGAATGCCTACAATCTACTTGACCATATTCGTTAAGACTTTGTTTACGACTTTGACATGACCATTTTCGTGTGGGTAATAAAGTGTAGAATGGTCATGGCGTAAGCTGAGCTGAGCGGAAATTTTAGTCATCATAATGTTTCAAAAGTAGCTACCATGGTCCATAATGATATATTTGGGTATATCAAACCAAGAAATTACATGGTTGAATATGAAAATAGTTGCAGTTTCACCGTCTCTTTTAAATGTAGGCATCACCTCGACCCATTTGGTAAAATAATCTAATGCGAGAATAATATACCCATGCCCCCTAGCCGAGTGAGGGTTCCATGTAACGAAATCAATGCCCCATTTTGTAAATGGACTGAAATTTATGATTAGGTGAAGAGGAGCGGGAGGAGCACGCATCTTTCGATAAAAAATCTGACAATTGTGACATTATCTAACTACAATGATACAATATTTAAAGAGTGACGACCAGAAATAGCTAACGCGTAATTTATTTTTGCCAGTCTCAAACCCAGACATATGACCACTACATGCTCCATAATGACATTGATTTAAGGCCTTCTCAGCTTCTTCATGGATTAAACAACATCAGAAAATAGAATCAACACCACGAAGATAAAGAGTATCGCCAACAATGTTATATTACTAGGATTGGTATCGAATTATAAAACGAGCAAATCGTGATAGTTCAGGCTGAAAATTTTGGGTTTGAAGATATATGATGATATGTCCATACCAAGGGTCCAGAGTATTGATCAGAAAAAAAAATAAATAAATAAATAAATAAATAAATAAAATAAAATAAAATAAAATAAAAATAAAAATAAATAAAATAAAATAAAATAAAAATTAAAAATAATTAAAAATTAAAAAAAAAAAAAATTTCAAAATTCTTCTGGAAGAATATCTTCTGCCATGGTTTCAGTTTTAGTATAGGGAAAGTCACACAATATCTCAACAAACACCAATGATTTCTTTGATTTAGATTTTTCAAATTCCAAATCAATCTCCTCTAGGATAACTATCCACTTAGAGTATTTTCCCCTCAGCAGTTGTCTAGTCAAAATATACATCATAGGGTTGCAATCATAGATCACGGTTGTTTTGCGTAACAATATGTAATGATGGAAAAATTTGACAACTTGCACAGCTTCCAAGGCCAATTTCTCCATATGTGTGTATTTAATATTGGTAGGTGTAAGGTTTCGACTCAAATAGTAAATAACATGTTCAGTAGTGGATTCATCTTCTTGAACCAATACCATCCCTATGGTGGAATGGGATGCAACTAAATACAAAAATAAGTCTCGATGATAATCAAGTGGATGTAGCAACGATGCATGGGTCAATGGGTGTTTAAGAGCATCGAAAGCTTTGTGAGCAAGCTCATCCCAAAATAATGGAATGTCCTATTTGAACAATCAAGTAAAACCTTTAGTCATCTCTGCATAGTTCGAGATAAATAGACGTAAAAAGTTTTCTTTCCCTTGCAAACTTTGGAGTTTGCGAAGAGTAGAAGGAGGAGATAATTTGATGATTACCTCAACCTTGAGAGGATGGACACGAATTCCTTCCTTAGAAATGATAAATACAAAAAATCGTCTCGATTGTACACAAAAAACACATTTGTGTGAATTCAAATGGATATTGTAATGCCTACATCAGATAAAAATAGCTCGTAAATGCGTAGCATGATCTTGTCGTTGCATAGAATGGGCCGGTAAGTCATCCAGGTAGGGTTGCACATTATGTTTGATATCATGAAATGCATAAGACACAACCCTCTGAAAAGTAGCGCCAACGTTCTTTAAACCAAAAGGGAGTTTGCGATATGCAAAATTTCCCCATGGAAAAATAAACGTTGGTTTGGGTCGATCAGAAGGGAGTATTTTTATTTGATTATATCCGGAAAATCCATCCATAAATGAAAATATTTCATTATCGGCACAATCGTCAAAAATATGGTTGATGTAAGGGGTAGGATAATTTTCTTTAGGACAAGTCTTATTTACATCCCTATAATCGACACATACTCTGATAGTTCCCTGGTTTTTTTCACTAGAACAATATTGGATACCCAATCAGTTAAGGGAATAGGATAAATAAAACATGCTCGAAGTAATTTTTTGACATCAACCTTAATAGTGGTTGCTTTCCGTGGATGGATAGGACGCGATCTTTGTCTAATGGGTTTAGCATCCGGGTATGTCTTGATTTCGTGAACTACAATAATAGGATCAATTCTTGGCATTTCTTCATAAGACCAGGCAAAAATGTCACTGAATTACGAGAATAGGGATTTTTACATGTTGATTTCATCAATTTAGAATGAAGCACCTATATTTGTGTTCTCAGTTATTCCTATTTTGACCGAAATGTCAATGGGAATCATCGCAGAAATGTTTCCTAAATTTGTTTCTGAATCCGAATGAAGGATTGACATCAGATTTTGAGATTCATTGAAATATTCAGTCAAAAATATGGTTGAAAAGTAATTCTCAAGTTTATCAAGGTTAGGTAGAAAGGATGAACGATGATGAAGATCGTCCAAAGGTAATTCATCCAACGCCAAAATTTCCGGAATACTTTCGTCAGTTGAAAATACTTGGTTGAAATTATCAGAAAAAGGTGTTTTTGTTAAACCTGATAAATCAAAGACTCGTCACTGATCACATTCACTTTATCAATTTTAGTTGATGGGAGGTCAGAAAGAGATTGAATTGCCACATAAGAGAATTCATACAGACTTAAGGGCATCTCACTGCCATATAGCTCCAACTCAGATTCTAAAGGCACAATCTAAGGGTCTTCCAATGGCATTGTGCTTGATGGTATCATGTTGATATTGGAAATATTACGAGAAATATTTATAGGAGGCATTGAAAAAGTTCACATGAGATATGAATCCTTAAGCAACACAACTCCAACATCTTCATAAGGAGTATTCATCTTTCCAACATAAGGGATACTACTCGTAGACGTAGGATCTAAAGTATAGGAAGACAACTTATCAACTTTGTTGATCTTCCCTTTATGGGGGAACATTATCAATCGAAATAATTATGAAACTAAAACTATCATAGCTTAAGACCAACTTCGTCCTAACAGAAGGTTGTAGTCAAGTGGGGCATCAACGACCTCCACTTCAGCCGTAATAGTTTTTCCTTATACCTTTATAGGTAAATCCTGAAGAATTCCAAAAGGGAAAAAACCTCTTCCATCAAAGGCTTTTAAAATTTTGGGTGATTGATTGATTGTTGGAGAACCAAGGGATTTCCATCAAGCCAAATACATCATACACGTAGATGCTCCCTCATCAATTACCGTGTGAAAAACTCACCTGTTTTTTACAAAGACTGGTATTTGAAAATATTTTGGGGGTAAATAGCTCCAATAGTTGACAATAGTAATTTCCTTTCTTCTATACAAGTTTACAGCACTTCAAGGGCTGACATTGCTGAAGGTGGCATAGCCATATCTTAAACAATGTTGTAATTTTGAGCAGCTCTCGCATGTGGTTGAAAGCTGATTTTTGAAGAACACCTTTAGGAGGGAGTTTAATTACCATGTGAGAACTAGGTTTCTTGATCTGTAATGGTTTGGAAGTAGGAGGAGTTGATGTAGGAGGTTGACTGGATGACCCAATTTCGTTTCCAGTTACAGGACTCTTAGAGCCATAATCTTGAGATCGTGTTGCAACCATAATTTGAGAGATCATCATGATATCCGGTGATTAATTGGAAGAGGATCCATTATGAGAAATCATTTTACTGTCCTGTGAAGGAAATGGATCCTTAATAACAATGGGTGTGGGGTGAACCTTTGACGAACTTATTTATCTTTGCCTGATGGGGGCATTCTTTTTGTGAAATGATCTTCATCACAAATCATACAAGGTTAACGAGGTTTCCTCTTCTCGTCAGATGGTTCAGTTTTATTTATTTTCTCTTTTAAAGATTTATTATGCTTCAAGGGCTGACATTGCTGAAGGTGGCATAGCCATATATTAAACAATGTTGTAATTTTGAGCAGCTCTCGCATGTGGATTGAAAGTTGATTTTCGAAGAACACCTTTAGGAGGTAGTTTAATTACCATGTGAGAACTAGGTTTCTCGATCTGTAATGGTTTGGAAGTAGGAGGAGTTGATGTAGGAGGTTGACTGGATGACCCAATATCGTTTCCAGTTACAGGACACTTAGAGCCATAATCGTGAGATCGTGTTGCAACCATAATTTGAGAGGAGATCATCATGATGTCCGGTGATTAATTGGAAGAGGATCCATTATGAGAAATCATTTTACTATCCTGTGAAGGAAATGGATCCTTAAGAACAACGGGTGTGGGGTGAACCGTTGAAGAACTTATTTATCTCTGCCTGAACCTTTGACGAACAAATTAGACAAGGTTAACGAGGTTTCCTCTTCTCGTCAGATGGTTCAGCTTTATTTATTTTCTCTTTTAAAATTTTTATTATGTTTGTTTTTACCCTTCCCTTTCTTTTTACCTCCGATTGACTTGGTTTTAGTGGTAGATTAATCTACAACGTTAATTTCGGAAGTAGTTTCCAGAGAAGAGTCTCCTTTAGGTGAATCAGGTAAAGTGATAATCAAAGTGAACCAGTTTTTCCTAAATATGTTTCAGGTATAGAATGGACCATAGGTCCGGCTTGATAAACTATAGTTTGAGGGATAGCCTGCGTGGCAGTTGACATTGAAATTTTAGGGGTAGTAGCAATAGAGAATTGAGAAACTCCCAGGAAGGGTGTTTAAGGAGTACTGGTTTGCTGAACAAACATTTGCACAACATATTGGATGGGAGTACGAGGAGTACTCGATCCAACTTGCTGAATACTTGGCACAGATGCCCCTGGTGTAACTTGAGGTATTCCTTAAACAATTTGTTGGACTCGAGTATAACCAAATTGTCCAACTGGCTGAGTAGGTTGATTGGAAGGAATTTGTGGGGTACATTTCAAAGGTTGTTGAGTAAACAAAGGAGTCGATATAGTGTTCATTCCTGGATAAGGATTTCCTATTAAGGTTTGTGACACATAAGGTTGACAATAACTAGTTTGAGGTGTTGGACCATAACTTGGATAATTATCGGGTAAAGGTTACCCTACAAATGTAGGATATGTTCCAACATAAGGAAACCCTCCTGGAAGAGGCTATTTCCCCTCAGGCGGAATGTAACCACATAACAGGTTAACTTGAGGAGTATTCTTAGAAATCATATAAATGTAGTCCGCAGTCAAATTTTGGGCAATAGACTCTGATAAGCCAATTGACACAGTAGAAGCGTGAGAGGAATGAGATGCTCCTGAAAAAGTTCCAATAAGTGTCTGGTACCTAGCTGGAACAAAAGGACCTCCATACAATAGGTCTCTTGGAGAAGATGAAAACATAGAAGAATCAATAGACATGTTTCCAGAAGCCATATTAAATATACCATATCCGGGTAAAGAGTAAAATGGAATTCAATGGTGTGGATGAACATAGACAGATGAATGTGCAAATTTAGGGGTCGTAAGATACCAAGGATCCAGTCGAAAAGGATAAAAAGGTAAATATAATGGAAAGTTGGGTTCACCTGGCCGTAAATCTAATGAAACCTAACGAGTGGGAATTTCTTCTTCTTCTTCTTCGTCAGTAATTTCTTCAATGCTAATGAGCTTAGGAGGAATATTCTCAGTGATGAGAATTTTTACTCGAGCTGAACGAGGACCAGGAGTAGGGGCTATAACGTTTGAAGGTGACTCAAGTTATGTAAAAGCAGACTCAGGTTCAGAGATTTCTGGTTCAGTTAATTATGCGTCTGAGACTTCACCAGTGAAACACATTACTGTAATGGATTTAGAAATTTATGGTGGATTTTTTTCTGAGTTTGTTTTAATTTCCTAAGGTCTATTTACTTCAAAATCAGGATGTATCACAATGGATGATTCTAGTTGTTCTGAAGACTCGGATCCTGTTGATTTTGTCCTTCCAGTTTAAAGTTTCTCCAATTGACTCAGTGTGTATTCAGGGGGTTTCCCCTACATTCTACGTGAATGTCTCAGTAATTCCACCACGATTAATTTTAAAACACAAAATCAATAAATTTCAATAAATCACAAATAAGGCCTCTAAAAAATAAAAACAAATAAATGAACACGCGTTATAAAATCTAGGAGTCAAACCACGCACAAAAAAATTGTATCCACAATAAAATTACTAGTTGGTGATGAAATCCAACCTCACAAAGATCAATGTGGAAAACTAGCGGATGGAACCAGTTACCCTGACAAGCTGCTCAATGAAATAGTCTGGTGCAAGCAACTTCATTATGCCATCTCGAGTGAACACTACCCTCCAAAATTCAAAGTGAGTGTTGAGATGCATCTTTATCCAAATTTTTATGGGTTTTTATCAAATAAATACATGATTGTACCTAGTGTTTAATCATTGTTTATCCATTATGTTGTTAATTAGAGTAATTTATAATTAAATTATAAATCCTTGTTGAATAAGTGTTTGTGTAATTGTCTCGTTAATAAATGTCTTCTTGATGGCAGGTGATGGCAGGTGAATAAGTTACTGCAAAAATGCATTTAAATACGGATCCTTGCATAAAAGCAACAGCTGAGAAAGCAGCTGGGTAGTTGAGTACGAGATTGCTATAGGTGAAAATATAATTTTTGCAACCAAATGGAGCAGAATCTCTAAAATCGAAATCTCCTTCGGTGTTCAATTGTGTTGTGGCAATTGTGAAGATGATAAGATAATTGTTGTGTGTGCTGATGACCCCGAGTACTACCATTACAAATTCATTAAGGAGCTTCCTCCACATCGTTTATCATACATGCCTTTTCCAATAAAAGAAGATACGCTCATTGATTACACTGCACAAGAGCTAGTCGATGGAGGTGGACGTATTTTTAAGTTTGAATTGTTAGAAAATGAGAACGAGACACCGTGGTTTACTAAAGGCACCATGGAAAGGTTTTTCCAATTTTTAAAAAATCCTGAGTTGTTGGAGAAGTTCAATGCCATTTAGGCGGAGATGGCTCAATTGAATAATGCAAGAAATTTTAATCTTGCTCCAAATCCCCCGGGTGATGGAGATCAAACTTCCACTATGAAATTGACAACAGACGAGACCACTCCAGGATTAGAATTGAAGTCGAGGAAGGAGACGGTGCTAGTTGATTCTTCGAGGAGTCACTTATTACGTGCCATAAACGTGCGCCTTATGACGTTACGCCACAAATTAAAAGTAGCTTTAGCTCGTGCTACTGCTGCTGGATTTTCAGTTGGACAAATGGCTAATCTCATGGCTTTTTTTGAATGGTTTGGAGCAAAACGCTTAAGGAAAGCATGTGCCAAGTTTGTGGTCTCATGTCAACAAAGAGAGCAGGAGTTCAATGCTTTAAAGCGGCGGTGCTTTGGAAGAGATGGGCACTCCCTCAATTTTTTATGCATTGTTTAATTTAAGAGGAAGCTAGAAATATAAGACGCATAGTTTTGAATAGAATGGTTGGCACTCTTGATTTAAGCATTCGACCGCTATTGCAAGGAGAAACTTTTCCTGGGGAACATGTGGGAGCCTTTGTGTACATGAGCAGTAGAAAATCATGGCATTCTCACCAATATGGCTACGTTGAAAATGTATGTGTTGCAAAGTTTACTCGTAGGTAAGGGATAGCAAGCAACATGTTGCAACTAGCTATTGAGATTGCTAAATCCTCTGATGGTTGAAGCAGCAGCATCTCGTCCATTAATAGAGAAAACACAACTCCTATGCTTGAACACAGATTCTGCGTTATGTTTGATTGTGTTAACCTCGTTTTTCTTTCGGGATTGTCCAAACTAGCTCGTTCAAATCTATTTGGTTCCCATTATAGAGGTTAGATTAAGCATATGAGTGTGTGAGCAATATTACAGTGAAAGGGGCAGAGCCTCTACGATATCAGTTCTAGAGATTTCGATATTAGTTTCGTTGCTGCTATTTGAGGAGAGCGATTTCATAGGGATCGAGGGCATGCAAAATAGGGCACACAAAATCCAGATCGACCCAACTCAAACCTAAATTGGAAATCACATATCATTGTTTTGATTTTATTCACCTGAATCCTAAATTTGTATTATATGTAACCACCGACATTAAATTAGGAGCAGCGTTGCTGCTATAAAGGAGAGTGCTGCTCACAAAGGGAGGGGGAATCTCTTTTGAAATGTAGAGTCCATCCATCAATTAGACAGGGTGCAGAATTAGTTAATCTGTCAATTGGACATCATAATTTCTTAGATGTAAAAGTCAAATTGTTGAGATGTAGACCCATCATCGAATTTCCAGAGGAGAAGTGATTGTAATGGGAGCAGCAGCTTATGCTTTATTTCCCATTCGAATTTTGATTTCTAATATATAATTTTCTCCAGCGTTTTTATTATATGTACATATTATGGTTTGCTGCAATTTTTCAAAGTAGATTGGGTTAATCTAGGCTTGCTCCAAGAGTGGTAAGGGCCCACCACCACTGGAGACAAATCCTGTAGCTGAATGATATCATAGATCTCAGAATCATAGATTTGAATATAATCATATATATCATAGATTTGAATTTATAAATATAATTTTCATTTGAAAGGTTGCGAGATTAGATTTCAGAATCATCATTTCATTCCGTACTTAAAACTTCCATTTCACTTCGGTAAGCTCGAATAGAATGCTGCAAATCCAGTTTTATAATTGTTAAATGAATTAAGCGAGAGTCTTCACTGAGAAATGAATTATTTAGGCTCTGTTTAATTACTATACGTTACCAAGTTTTCAAAATTATAATTGTGTGATTAATACTCAGGAAAAAGTAAGACAACGGTGATCGTGAGTGGAATGTGTGAGTGTCTAAGGTAATGATTTCTGAGTGATTGGAATTAGAACATATTTAAATGCTTTAAGTTTGAGAATGGTTTTTCATTACTTAGTTTCATTTGGATGTTTGTAGGATTTAATTTTATTTGTTTATGTATCCCAGTATTTCGCTTAATAATTAGATTTACTTTTAATTAGAATCATTTTTGTTTCCGTAGTGTAATCATTTCTTTATAAGCGCAAGTTTGAGTGTGGATTTAATTGTGCATACAGTGTGATATAGTTTTAGTTATTGAGTTACATGATTTGATTTTGAATTAGGTTTGCTTTTCAATAGTTCTTTTCATTTAGATTAAAATATTAAATAGAAGGTTTATCATAGATTATTTGTAGTGTGATTTTTAATAGGATATTTTAGATGTTATTTTACATAGAGTGAAGCAGATTTCTTCTAGAAATAGTTAGGACTGTCCTTTTTTAATTTGGATCTTGAATTTGTTATCAAGAGTAGTTTAGATAGTTATTTTTAGGTGTGATTTATCATTAGAATAATGTGTGTGTCTTTTGCTTATCTCAAGTTTAGTTTCAAGTTAGTGAAAGGAGAAAATAGGTTAAGGTTTTCAAGCTATCTAGGATATTTAAAAATTAGAATTAGATTACGAGAATGTCATATGATTTAGAATTGCTTTGTATTTCCTTACATTTTAATTGGTGTATGGAGTTTTCTTGATAAGAATGAGTTAAGTAGGTTCCCTTTTCAAGATTTTTTATTTGCCAGCAAAGGTGTGTTTCATTCCAATACCTAGTTTATCATTACAAAGGAATATATTTATACTCTGACCATTAAGTTGAGCCAATATGCAATACAACTCTCGTTTACGACTCCCAGATTGATAATTAATATTGATAGGTTTAATCCGACAATTAAGCCGACCAACATTTTGGCACCGTTGTCAGGGAGTTGTATTTTGGCTTGGTAAAATTTTCTCACAGAGTTTCAAGGATATTGGAGGACGTCAAAGGGCAGAGAGTGTACGGTAAGACATGAGTGAAGAGCCACGCATCCACTATTGTGGGGTTTCTCCAAAGTCTGGCCATATTGCTCATCTCTTGAACTTTTATTTCCTTTCCTATAGAAGCAAGCTTTAGACATTTAATTTACAAATTGTTTTTCGTTTCATAGATTAAATAGTACTTTGATTCGGCATTTTCCTTTCATGCAAGTGTGGTGATATTTATTTCAGCCAATATATTTTAAAATTCATTTATCTTCAGAATCCAATCTTCAACGTTATATCATTTTTGTGGTACTGTAAGAACCCTTGCGTACTAATCCATGTGATGACAAAATGTACCAGTTTTCTTGTTGAAGACAAGAAGATGGTATTTTGAGGAATCATTCAATGAGGAGTTTTTATGCTGCTACAGAGACAGACAAGTCATCCGATGAAGAATTCACAAGTGCGGAATTTAATACTTTGCTTGAACATAAATTCAATATAATTAAATCATTGATTTCAAAATTAGATGATTTGCAGGACCAAGAGAGGGATGAAGAACCACTGTTTATCCTTTGCGCCAACTGTCGAAAGAAACACTGTCGTGGAAAGTGTCCACTTAACGGTCTGGAAGTTTGCAGAATTTGTGAGGATGGTCATGCAACCAAACATTTCCCATCACTGCCACAGTTACGAAAGGTACTCGGGGAATCAAGTAAGGAATCGAATCAACTTCCAGGTATAAATCAAAACCCAACACCATTTGATACTTGGAATAATGACTATTCTCCTGAGCAGGCTCCTCAACATGTTTATAATCTTGCAGTTTCATAGCAAATTTCTGATCCTCCTCCAATTGAATATCCTACTTCATGGTCGCAGTGGCCCTCACCTTGGCCCTCATCCTCATTCCAGATATCTCCATGGCCTCAAGAATCGTTTGGATATTTCTCTCTAGGGAAATCTCCCATGCAAATTCAATCATATGAGCACCAACAACAACCACAATTTATTCCCAATGCACCATTAAGTTATCCTCCTCCATGGTCCCAACCGTATGTGCAACCATACCCTAATCATAATCCATACTCTCATCCATACCCTATTCCTAATCCAAACCCTAATCCATACCCTAACTCTATTCCATACCCTAATCCACACCCTAGACCTAAACCTAGTCCTAATTTAAAACCTAGACCTAACCCTAGTGCAAAGCCTAATCCCAATCCAAATCCTAACCTTAGTCCAAGAATTAACCAAAACCCTAGACCAAACCAGGTTTCACAACTGTTTGAACCACCTATCCTTCTCGTTGATTCCCCTATTGAACATAGTGCTACATCTTCCATGTTGGGAAAGGGAATGAATTCAGAAACTTCCCCCATTACCATAAAACATTCACCCTAAGAAGGTGGAATTCAAAGACCACCAAAGCAGAAATATTTCATTGGAAATTATTCTAAAAATGTTGTTGAAACTCAAAACCCTAGAATCTCTCTCAACCATTCTTATCAATTTGAAAAGCAGATATTTGAACCTGAACTTGAGGGATTTATATTTTTTCTTTCACCGGATTCCTTGTGCCTCTGGGAGAGTAACTATCAAACTGTGGAAGATTTGCATCAGTTGGAAAATCATAAATATGTGGATTCCGTTGAATCCTGATTTCGAGCAATCATCAAGCCGTCTAATTTCCTCAGCATTCAGAAACTCTTGGTACCATATCAATTAAAGCAATTGGTTTCTCATGCTTTCGTATGTTTTGAAGTCTTTTTTTTTAAACTAAGCGTGAGTATAATCAGCATTTTGCTACGCACATGGCTTCATTTAAAGTACTCCTATACTTAAACGGGAGCCTTTCGCCTCTTAGGGTAAAGTAGGGTAGGAGAATAAATGAATAAAGCAGTTACAATACTATTAGGGCTTTGAATTTTAAATCATGGCTATTAAAACTACTTTGATCCACATTTGTTGTTAACACATACATTTGTGACAAATCTTGCTGAGTACAATTCACTCAAATACCTTATGATTTTGCAAGAGTAACCATGATTAATCACTCTAATAAGTTGTCGTCTCGGGTATATATTTTCAGTTTCCCTTAAAAGGTACTATTGGAAAACCCCTATGGTGGACCACTCTCGTAAAGATCATATAGAGCTATTCAGGAGAACACTAGCATTCTTAACTCAAAGAATCTTTAAGTCATTGTCTGGGATCTTTTTAATAAGTCTTTAGGGTAGAGGAATTAGCCAGCAATGATTAGTCATTAAAAAAATTTCATGCCATCCTGTACTCTTAAGGAGTAGATCTGTCTCCCCACTTATTAAGTAATCTTTAAGGTTAATCATAAGCAGAGCTTACAAAGATTTATGGAAGGATAGGAGGTCTCGTGATGAGCCGACCTACCACGATAATGAGACCTAGCATGCATGACATTACTACTACTGGTCACCAAGCCAGAGTAATGGCTTTTAGCCAAAAAGCTGGAAGACAGGAGGTCTCATCACGAGCGGGCATGTTCATCTGTGTTACTTCTTGTGAGTGGCACTGCCATTAGCTGGTTACCAAGCCAGGACAGTGGCCTTCATCTAAAAATTCAAATAAGGATAACTCTGAATCTATATCTAGTAAGTGGGATACTGACATTTCGCTAGGTTAAAATACATCACTGTCGAGGTTATGGACACCTGCGGGTAGTAGGGCCATGTCTATGATATTAAAGTTAACTGCATACTATGATTTTCTTGGTTATCCTTCTCTTTCCCCTAAGAATCATCATTTTTCTTGGGTAATGGTTTTAAGACGATTTGAAGGTGATGCTTTGAGTTCTATCTTTCAAAAATTGAAGAATATTTAATGATGTGGTACCCTTAGAGGAGGTAATTCTTTGTACTAGATTAAGAGGAAATTTATTTTTGAATCCGGATGACAACGTAATTTAGAGTGTTCAAATAAAGAGGTTGTTGATTGGTATCATAACTCACTTTAATTTTCATGGTATTCAGAGTGATGAAATAATCAATGATGACTGCTCACAAGGTGTTGGTTGCCAACAATGTGCATTGATTGTAGTTGCCTCTAAATATGTGATGCATAACATAGGTACAAGATTATTATAGTAGGTGCAGGAAAATTGTGTTACTATTTTTGAAATTGCACTTCTTCAGTGAATTTTGATTCTTATCATAATACTTTGGGCAGAAACAAAACAGGGAATTCATTTGGGACAAGGTAACAAGTATGTGCAACATCATTTTCTCCATAAATGTTACTTTTGGTACCTGATCTTGTTTTATCATTTCACATGGTTTTAGCTGGTAATGTAATAGTAATAACAATGTTGCAGGCGAATGAATGCATTACAACATCAGACATCTTCATCCTTACTTGCTAAAATCATTGCTGACATTTTCCCTACCTTATTTCATTGTCTTATAGTTTTGGCTTGCACGAGGACGTGCAAGAAGTTTAGCATGGGGGGATGTTGAGTTGCATCTTTGTCCAAATTTTTATGGGTTTTTATCAAATAAATACATGATTGTACCTAGTGTTTAATCATTGTTTATCCATTATGTTTTTAATTAGAGTCATTTATAATTAAATTATAAATCCTTGTTGAATAAGTGTTTTGTGTAATTGTCTCATTAATAAATGTCTTCTTGATGGCAAGTGATGGAAAGTGATGGCAAGTGATGGCAGGTGAATAAGTTACTGCAAAACTACATTTAAATACGGACCCTTGCATAAAATTAGCAGCTGAGCAAGCACCTGGGTAGTTGAGTACAAGATTGTTGTAGGTGAAAATATCATTTTTGCAACCAAATGGAGCAGAATCTCTAAAATAGAAATCTCCTTCGGTGTTCAATTGTGTTGTGGCAATTGTGAAGATGATAAGATAATCGCTATGTGCGCTGATGACCCCGAGTACTACCATTAAAAATTCATTAAGGAGCTTCCTCCATATCGTTTATCATACATACCTTTTCCAGTAAAAGCAGATATGCTCATTGATTATGTTGCACAAGAGCTAGTCGATGGAGGTGGACATATTTTTAAGTTTGAATTGTTAGAAAATGAGAACGAGGCACCGTGGTTTACTAAAGGCACCATGGAAAGGTTTGTCCGATTTGTAAACAATCCTAAGCTACTGGAGAATTTCAATGCCATTCAGAAAGAGATGGCTCAATTGAATAATGCAAGAAATTTTAATCTTGCTCCAAATCCCCTCGGTGATGGAGATCAAACTTCCACTGTGAAATTGACAACAGACAGGAGCACTCAAGGAAAAGAATTGAAGTCGAGGAAGGAGATGGTGCTAGATGATGCTTCGAGGAGTCACTTATTTCATGCCATAGATGTGCGCCTTATGACATTACACCACAAATTAAAAGTAGCTTTAGCTCATGCTACTGCTGCTGGATTTTCAGTTGGACAAATGGTTAATCTCATGGATTTTTCTGAACGGTTTGGAGCAAATCGCTTAAGGGAAGCATGTGCCAAGTTTTTGGTCTCATGTCAACAAAGAGAGTAGGAGTTCAATGCTTTAAAGAGATGGTGCTTTGGAAGAGATGGGCACTCCCTCAAGTGTTTCTGCATTGTTTCATTTAAGAGGAAGCTAGAAATATAAGATGCACAGTTTTGAATATAGTGGTTGGCACTCTTGATTTAAGCATTCGACCGCTATTGCAAGGAGAAACTTTTCCTAGGGAACATGTGGGAGCCTATGTGTACATGAGCAGTAGAAAATCAGGGCATTCTCACCGATATGGCTATGTTGCAAATGTATGTGTTGCAAAGTTTGCTTGTAGGCAAGGGATAGCAAGCAACATGTTGCAACTGGTTGTTGAAATCGCTAAATCCTCTGATGGTTGAAGCAGCAGCATCTCGTCCATTAATAGAGAAAGCACAACCCCTATGCTTGAACACAGATTTTGTGTTGTGTTTGATTGTGTTAACCTCATGTTTCTTTCGGGATTGTCCAAACTGGCTCGTTCAAATCTATTTGGTTCCCATTATAGAGGTTAGGTTAAGCATATGAGTGTGTGAACAATATTGCAGTGAAAGGGGCAGAGCCTCTACGATATCAGTTTTGGAGATTTCGATATCAGTTCCACTGCTTCTATTCGAGGGAGCGATTTCATAGAGATCAAGGGCATGCAAAATAGGGCACACAAAAGCCAGATCAACCCAACTCAAACCTGAATTGGAAATCACATATCATTGTTTTGATTTTATTCACCTGAATCCTAAATTTGTATTATATGTAATCACTAACATTAAATTAGGAGCAGCTTTGTTGCTATAAAGGAGAGCACGACTCACAAAGGGGGGGGAATCGCTTCTGAAATGTAGAGTCTGTCCATCAATTAGATAGGGCGCAAAATTAGTTAGTCTATCAATTGGAAATCATAATTTCTTAGATGTAAAAGTCGAATTGTTGAGATGTGGACCCATCATCGAATTTCCAGAGGAGAAGCGATTGTAATGGGAGTAGCAACTTATGTTTTATTTCCCATTCGAATTTTGATTTCTAATATATAATTTTCTCTAGCGTTTTTATTATATGTACATATTATGGTTTGCTGTGATTTTTCAAAGTAGATTGGGTTAATCTAGGCTTGCTCCAGGAGTGGTAAGGGCCCACCACCACTGGAGACAAGTCATGTAGCTTAATGATATCATAGATCTCAGAATCATAGATTTGAATAGAATCATAGATATCATAGATCCAATATCTCGTGTGCGGGTAGGGCCCACAGCCACGTGTTCGGGTCTGCGTAATGAGGGGTGTTGCGCAAGGGCCCCCGCCATTAGATGATCCGATGGGGTTAGGCCCACCCTTAACACCTTGGGATGCCACCCTCACTAACAGTTCAAGCTTTTGGTGTAGTGGTTGGATCTACCTGATATCAAAGCCGAGGTCTTGAGGTCGAGACTCGCGAAGCGTGGTGGGTTGTAATATCCTGTGTGCGGGTAGGACCCACAACCACGTGTCCGGGTCTACGTAATGAGGGGTGTTGCGCAAGGGCCCCCGCCCTCAGATGCTCTGGTGGGTTTAGGCCCAACCAATGGGGTTAGGCTCATAATTTTCTCAAGTATGAATAAAAATCCCTCCTATGTGAAAAGGGATCATGGAATAACCAGATCAAGCATCCACATGTGTGAACAAGAACTAAACTAAGTGGACAAGGTCAAGTTTGACCAAGTCAACATGATTTATCCTCAAGGAGTGGATCCTAAATAAAGACAAATCAATGTGAATGAAAATAAAGCTAGTTAGTTAAAATGAAGACACATTGAGTGTGAAAGGAGACAAGGCATGAAGACTCAGTCAAGGATGATCCTAACAAGATTGATCCAGTCAAGCTTGACTAAATCAAACTGCATTGTAAAAGGATTACCCTCACTAATGAAGACAGTGTAATTGTGATAGAGGAATATTTGCATGGAAGCAACCTCCTAATGGATGGGACCCTTGCTGAGGTAGCTCATCAATTATATAATGAAGGAGATGGCAAGAATATGGAGATATTTGGTGATTATATTTGATGTGGTCTACTTAGACTTCCTGCATACTTGGTTGTTTAGCTAAGTTTTTTCACTGCTTAGTGCAAGGGTTTTCCCAGGTGGGGATTCCCTACTCTTTCTTGGAGATCTTGTCTAAGAAATGTAAGAGGAGGTTTCTGATCTAATTTTTCCACTACCTGGTGTTGGTCCAAGCACTTACCTTCAGCAAAAAATCAATCCCTTCGTAAAACTGTGTGATTTCTTAAGGTGTGCAGTGGGAGGGGTCAAAACCCCATTTTGAGGAGCTAGTTTCCCAAGAGGAGGATCAACCTTTCTTTGGGAAAGCTAGAGGAAGCATCTATAGCCATTTATTTGCATGTTTAGTCATTTTTATGCAGAGCTTCAGCTACACAAAGTGATTCAGCCACAGATCTGCAGCAGCTCTTTCATGTATATCATTTATGTCAAGAAACCCTTGCCGTGTCTTCTTGGAACTGTATAAAAGAGATTAGATCTCTATTTTTATGCCTCATTGAGTAATCTAATAAGAATATCTGATTTCTTTCTCTATTTTCTGAGTTTTACTTCCATTATACTGCGCAGTCTCTTATGTAGCAATTTCTGTGTGTTGCAGTCTTGGGGTTTTGTCAATTATAAGTTGTTATGAGCATGGGAGGACTGTTTAACTAGGCTAAAGGCATTTGTTTCTAAAACTATTTTTCATGCACGTCATATATTTTCTATTATAAGGGACACAACCATTATTTTTCACTGTTATAACTCAATATTCAAAAAATAACGTTTTTGGGGCCAAAACTGTTGTTTTTCCCCACTTGGTGACATTGTATAGAGGCATATTTTGTTGCTGTGATTGTTCTATGAAAGCTATGTGTTTACATGCAGTACATGAGTTGATTACTTGCTTCTCTCCAACTTTGGAATACCTTAAGGTATTCTTATTGTTGTAGAAAATCCCAGTTTTGGGATATTACAATAGATTTGAATTTATAAATATAATTTTCGCTTGAAAGGTTGCGAGATTACATTTCAGAATCATCATTTCATTTCATACTTAAAACTTCCATTTCACTTCGGCAAGCTTGAATATAATGCTACAAATCCAGTTTTATAATTGTTAAATGAATTAAGCGAGAGTCTTAACTAAGAAACGAATTCTTTAGGCTCTGTTTAATTACTATACGTTACCAAGTTTGCAACATTATAATTCTGTGGTTAATACTCAGGAAAAATTAAGACAACGGTGATCGTGAGTGGAATGTGCGAGTGTATAATGTAATGATTTCCGAGTGATCGGAATTAGAACATATTTAAATGCTTTAAGTTTGAGAATGGTTTTTCATTACTTAGTTTGGTTTGGATGTTTGCACAATTTAATTTAATTTGTTTGAATGTTTGCAGCATTTAATTTGATTTGTTTATGTATCCAGGGATTTCACTTAATAATTAGATTTATTTTTAATTAGAATCATTTTGTTTTCATAGTGTAATCATTTCTTTATAAGCGCAAGTTTGAGTGTGGATTTAATTGTGCATGCAGTGTGATTTAGTTATAGTTATTGAGTTACATGATTTGATTTTGAAGTAGGTTTGATTTTTAATAGTTATTTTCATTTAGATTAATATATTTAAATAGAAGGTTTATCATAGATTATTTGTAGTGTGATTTTTAATAGGATATTTTAGATGTTACTTTACATAGAGTGAAGTAGTTTTCTTCTAGTAATAGTTAGGACTGTCTTTTGTTAATTTGGAACTTGAATTTGTTATCAAGAGTAGTTTAGATAATTAGTTTTAGGTGCGAGTTATCATTAGAATAATGTGTGTGTCTTTTGCTTATCTCAATTTTAGTTTCAAGTTAGTGAAAGGAGCAAATAGGTTAAGGTTTTCAAGCTATCATAGGATATTTAAAAAGTAGAATTAGATTGCGATAATGTCATATGATTTAGAATTTCTTTGTATTTCCTTACAGTTTAATTGATGTATGGAGTTTTCTTGATAAGAATGAGTTAAGTAGGTTCCCTTTTCAAGATTTTTTATTTGCCAGCAAAGGTGTGTTTCATTCCAGTACCTAGTTTATCATTACAAATGAATATATTTATACTTTGACCATTAGGCTGAGCCAATATGCAGTACAACTTGCGTTTACGACTCCCAGATTGATAATTAATATTGAGAGGTTTAATCCGACAATTAAGTCGACCAACAGTGAGTCTAGTCAACGTCTGTTCCAGGTACATTGGGACCTTCCATCCACCGTCACCATGGGAAAAATCCTAATATTTTAGCCACTAAGGTTACCAAATGATACAATCAAACATGGGGGGATAGTCCATGGCCTGACTTACAAGCAAGGGCAAAGTAAGTAAGCTCAATCACCTTGAAAGCTCCTTGACATGATAAATCTGAGGTTTTCTTAACAAGTGACCCCAAGCTCCTCGACATGGTAAATCTGAGGTTTATTGTTTGTGATGCGTGCAAATATTTCTATCTTTTCTAATGATGTAGCTACGATTACTCCATCAGGTCCAATATGACCTCCTGTTTAACTCTTGTACGAGAAGAGCTTCCCAGAGAAAAATTGCAACAATTGGATTTTATCCATAATGCAAGATACTATTGTTTGTTTATTTTCTTTGGAAAGTTAACTCACTTCCCTATTCCAAAGCACTAACTTGATCTAAATTGGTGGAATGAGCTCAAGAAAATACAAAAAATTCTAGATTTATTTTAATTAGCGTTGTGTTATTTTGGTTGTTACCTACGCAAAGGGTTATGAAAGTGAAATGTGATGATGTTGTGACTGACTCAAAATATTCTAATGCATTCAACAATGAATATTCAATCTTTTCATTTGATGAAATCCTAGTTAAGGGAAATTAAGAGGTTCTTTGAATTTGATAGCGCAAAACTTCTAAAAATCCCAAAACTTTCTTTTTCTTAAAGAAACCAATTCACTTTGAAGTTTTTTCAATTTGCAAAAAATTTTGCTGAAAAAAGTCATTCTCTTTAAGCCAAAACATACGATACTTTTCGCAAATAATTGTTTTCAATTCCTCAAAATTAATGAAAAACTATAAAAACTCTAAAATTTATGAAAAACATTTCTAAAAACAAAATTTCTTAATGAAATATTTAATTAATGATGCATACAAGTGTATTTTTATGATTACTTCAAACTGAAAATAACATAAAGCAATTTTCATTCAGCAAATAGAAGTATTTTCACAAAACACTACTTTTTTTAGACAAACCCTACATCACTAATATTGGAAGGTTTCTTTCACAAATGACCAATACAAATCACTCAAACGAGAAAGATCAACAAAAAACCTGGTATATCTAGAGGAAAAAGACAGAAAAACAGTGATCTAGAGAGGAAATCTACCTTTTCCAACAAAGCAACCAAACAAACCAGGGCAAACCCTACTCGAAAATTCAGTGCACGCGTAACTAGCGTAATTCAGTGCACATGCGCACTGTGTTACAATGCAGAATGAAAAATACTGCATTTTGTTGCTAAAACAGAACCGCGCAGGGGTGAGAAATTTCAGAAAAAATAAAAACAAGGCATCCAACCCAGAGGATCTAAAAGGCCATCAATTAAACTACATCCAAAGACAGTCAAACTAGCAAAAAGGGAAATTTAAACCAAAGAAAACTTAGAGAACTAAGGCACTCCCTAGCGGAGTCACCAATTTGTTACCCGGATAAATCCCTCTTGTGGACAAGAGTGATCTCCATAGAATCCTAATGGAGAACTAGAAACAAACAAACATGAGAAAATCTCTTTCGCTAAGCTAACAATTTTCAGATTATTAAAACTGGAAGAAGAGGATGATGCTATTATCTTTTCAACGAAATGCCTGATGAAGACCCTACACTTTGTCCCCATGAATTTCCTCGATGCTTAGAAGAAACCTGCAAACACAAACACAAAAAGGATCAAAGGCATCTGCAACATAATAATAATCTAAAAACCAACTTAACCTAATGATCAAGGAGATTAGGAAACAGTATATGAACACAAATCATTCACAATTCCAAGAAAATAATACAATGAGAAAAAGTATCCAAATTTATTATCAGAGAGCAAAGGGAAATCTTACAACTAAGCCTTGATGTCATATAGGTTCCTCCTGAATGCCTCCAATATTCCTCCTTGGTTAAAAATATCTCCAATCCAAAAATACCAGCATAAGACTAGTACATTTGAGCTCCCCTAACCCTAAAGTCTCAGCTCAATTTATAGGAGAAACTGAGGAGGTTTCAAATCCACCAAGGATGGGTGAGATCCACAAATGAGAGGATTAGGGTTCCATGATCCAAGGGAATTAGCTCCACGATTGGAGGGGTTTGGATCAAACTAATATGACTCAGAGGCTTCTAGTTGGGATATATATGCCCAACTATGCTTCTAGAGCTTACTTTTATTTATTTACTTTACTTTGAGTTAGTTGCACAGTTTTGAATGGAAAATAGAGTGCAGAGCTGCGTAGGTATTCTTAGCAGTAACAATGCATGTGCATACATTGGTCGTAAAAAGTGCGCAAGTAATCTTTGCGAGTGTAAAGAGCCATGTTTCTAAAAATTCATGATTTGGTCAAGGAATATGAATGTTTGAATTGCAAGGGAGCATGAGTATGGATGGTGATAGATCCATTTTCATTTCCAAGTGTCTTGGTGACAAAATGACATATAATCGTTGGAATTCTATCAATTACAGGGAAAAGCCACCTTGTGGTGGGAAGAAATTAAAACTATTTGTGAGATTGATGAACATGAGGTTACATGGGACAACTTCCATAAACATTTTAAGGACAAGTATTTAAGGAAACATTTTTATGAAGAGAAGGCGAAAGAGTTCCATGATTTAAAATTGGGGCAACTGACCATGGATGAGTTTATCACAAAATTTACCTCACTTCTAAGATATGTACCTTACATCTGGGAGGAGAAGGTGAAAGTGCAATGATTCACTAGTAGCCTTCCATATTTGATGAAGGAAAGGCTGGAATTTGATAATCCAAATACAATGGACGAAGCTATGTGAGAATCCTGGATTTTCTATCAACAGATGAAGCAGAAAGGGGAACCTAGTAAAGGATGGATGAATAAGAAAGGCCAGAAATATTTTAAAAATTTTAAGAATGTTAAAAGTTTTGGAGGCAAAGGTACACACAGGAAACAATGGAATGGACCACCTAGAAGGAATCCGCAGAAAATTAAGATTCAAAATGAAGGTAGGCAGATTGAAGCATCAAGTAAGTTGGACCTCATCCAGCCACCAAATCCCCCTTTACAACGTTAGGGCTGTGGAGAACCCCTCTATTACAAAAATTGTCCACACCGCACCTGAATGAAACCAACTGCTAACATTTAGGAAGCCTCCACAATTGGGGACGTGGCAAGGAGTATTCCACAGATAAATGTTGCCTTGGAGGATCATCAAGATGAATACCAACCGATGATGGTGGAATTCGAAGGTAAATTAGCTAAGCATTTTGTTTCTATTTTAATAGACCTTGGCACGAGTTTGAGCTATATTCATCCTAAAATAGTTGATTGATGTCAAATGCAAATTATAAAATTCAAGAATTCGTGACTGGTGAAACTAGCCACCAAAGCTAGACGACAAGTGAGTGTTGAAGTAGAAAATTTTCCTATAGAAATTTAAGGACATAAGATCAATGCGACTTTAAACATTCTGCCTCTAGGATCCTATGATATACTAAATTGTATGGGTTGGTTAGAACAAAACTGGACTCTAGTAAACTGCAAGGAGAAAACTATTAGTTTTCTCATGGAAGACAGTGGTAGATAACAAATACAGCGCATACATAGGCTGTAGAAATTTGCTAAATAATGATTAATTATCCACCAAGACTATAATGATCACATACAATTCGAATTTATATGCAACACATAATCTCTTCCACTCAGATCATCACACATGCGGAAATAAAACAAGCGATAACACATCAATTCATCATACACATTAAAACAGTATGTATGGGGAAAGCTTATAGCTGAAAACCCCGCAGCTATTGTGTATATTATAATGGAGAAATCATGTAACAAACTCAGTACAATACTCCTCACAAGTACTCAGTACTTTCTCATAAAGTTACTCACAAACTAGCTTGGTTTTGAACAGGTTACTGGTTCAAAACTCACCACTAATTGCCCTGCCTCTATTGCGCAATCATGGCTTGTCTAAATAGAGATCCAAGGTTCGAATCTCCTTGGCTTGACAGCGCAATCATCATGGGCAATTCCTCCAAGTGTGGTGCAAATCTCATGCACAACTGATGTCGCCACTGATAGCTAACTCCACCCTTTCATCTACCTCTTTCACTGGTCTCCACTGAACTGATCATGCACTGTAGTGAACTGATGTGTTCTTGACTTGAATAATGAGTTACTAATTAATGAATTAAATAATATTTAATTCACTCCACTCATAACTAATTGATTAGCTAGTTAAACTAATCTCAACTAGTTCAACTAAAATAAACAGAACACGACTCCACTAGCTGTCTCATTAACTCCACCAAACTTCTGCCACTGAAGTCCTAACTGAAGTCAACCATGCATGATGCCATCAAACCCTTGGGAATAGCGTAATTCCTCTGTCAGATGCATGAGCCACTTCAAAGGCTCGAACTGAAGTGCTCCAAGAGAGTAAACTGTTGTTTAGAGTCCAAATATTATTAAGGGTAAATAATATTTGACTTCCCTATTTTTAGGATAGGCAGTCTAAAAATAGACTTCGACCTATCGACCTATAGGTCACAAAAATAGAGTCCCACATATTTTTACCAACATGACCAATACTCCAAGAATAACATACTTCAACCCCTGGACCATGCTCCATATGTCTAAAAATAGACATAGTCTAAAAATAGATTTTGCGCCAGAATTTGCCTGCGGGCCCACTTAGTGAAGGCGACTTCATTTCACTAAGCTCCATCATCTTGCTGCATTTTCAACATAGGCGTCGTAGGTGTCCAACTATTACATCCATCCAACTATGTAAGTGTATGCGGAAAAAATGTTAACTTTATGCAGTTCAAATTGGGTATACCAATTCCAAGGATTAAATGTCAGCTTTGGAAAATATACCAATCATACCAATCATATAGGAGTTTGTGGATGTATTTCCGGAAGAAATTCCAGGGCTGTCACCTAAAGGAAGTATATATTTTACCATATAACTGGTCCCAGAAGCAGCCCCTATATCAAGAACCCCTTACTGTATGAGAATTCTTGAGTTAACTGAGTTGAAGTTACAGTTATAGGAATTGCTTGAGAAGGGTACATTTGTCCAAGTGTATCACCTTGGGGAGCTCTCGTGCTATTTGTAAAAAATAAGGATGGTATCTTTTGATTATGTATAGATTACCAGCAATTGAACAAGCTAACCATGAAAAATAAGTATCCACTGCCAAGGTTTGATGATCTGTTCGATCAGGTAAAATGCACTACTGTATTTTCTAAAATTGACCTAAAATAGGAAGATATTCAGAAGACGGTGTTTCACACTCGCTACGGTCATTATGAATTTGTGGTTCTTCCTTTTCGTCTCACTAACACCCCAACCACATTTATGAGTCTGGTGAATGGCATTTTTCATGCTTATATGGATAAGTTTGTCTTGATTTTCATAGATGACATCTTGATTTATACCCGACATTAAGGGAATTTTGAGGTCTAAAATGGGTCTCCTAAGAAAAATGTACAACCAAAATAAAGTTTATAAGAACCAATAGGATTCAAGATGATGATGTCAACCATGGGGGATGATTCACTATTTTTTAAGTAAAAGGGTAAAAAGATTAAACAATAATAAAATAATAAAACTACTTTTTCAATTTATCTCCCAAAGTTTTTACTCAAATTTTGAGCAGGAGTACTCGTTGGATGTAAAATTTAATTCCCCATCAAAGGAGTACCCATGTTGCATACTTTTGATGGACCCTGCTACACGGAAAATGAGAAATATATGAAAAAGCATTATTGCAATCATGTTTTTCATGTATTTCTCATTTTTTGTATAGCAAGATCCATCGAAAGTATACAACATGGGTACTACTTAGATGAGGAATTAAATTTTGCATCCAACGAGTAATGCCGCTCGAAATTTGAGTAAAAAATTTGGGAGATAAGTTGAAAATATGAGTTGAAAAAGTAGTTTTTTCATTTTTCCCTCTAAAATTTGATGACGTAATCAAATATTATTTTATTTTTTCCACTATTATTTTATAATTTCCTTAGGAGGCCCATTTTAGACTTCAAAATTCCCCTAATGAATCTAGAGGAACATAAAGAGAACCTTCAGGTAGTTTCTCATACCCTGAGGGAGAATCAACTTTATGCCAAATTAAACAAAGGTGATTTGTTTAAGGAACGAGTACAATATTTGGGACATGTTATCTCCTCATAAGGTTTAGCGGTGGATCCTCAAAAAAATAAAAGTATTATGAATTGGTTTGTTCCTAAAAATGTTGCAGACATCAGATCTTTTATGGGCTTGGCGAGATATTATGGTGGATTTATTAAATGGTTCTCTAAGATAGCTTAACCTATCACTTCCCTATAAAATAAAGGGAGGGTGTCTAGATGGACAAAAAAGTGTCAAAGAAACTTTGACAAACTGAAGCACCTATTGACAACAACGTTTGTGTTAAAAATCATAGATCCAGATAAAGAATTTACCGTCTGCATGGATGCTTTCCAGGAGGGGGTTGGAGGCGTATTAATGCAAGAAGGAAAATTCATCTCTTATGAATCCCGTAAGTTAAAAGAGCACGGGAAAAAATACTTCACTTACAACCTAGAGTTAACAATGATCATTCATGCTCTTAAGGTTTGGCGACATTATCTATTGGGAAAACATTTTTTGTTAATGATTGATCATAACAGCTTAACCAATTTCTTTAAGCAACCCAATCTAAAAGCTCAGCGGGCTAGGTGGATTGTGTTTCTAAGTAAGTTTGATTTTGATATCAAGAATTTGAAGGGGAAAGAGAATAGTGTGGCAAGTGCGTTAAGTAGGAATTTGTGTTGTATATATGAAATGACCTACAACCATGTAGAATTTAATTGTTCTGAACAAATCAAGGAAGTGACCTCTAAGGACCCTGAGTACAAGTTTTTGTGGCAGAAAAATAAATCAATGAAAAACACGAAACAACAATCTGATTTTAATATTAATGTTCACAATTTACTGACCTTCAAAGGAATAATATGCATTCCCAATCAAATGTCAGTCAAGAAATTTATGTTAGATGAGTATCATCGGAACCCATATGTGGCTCACCCAGGTACCAAAAATTATTCTCTACAATTAAGAAAAATTATTTCTAGCCTGAAATGAGAAAGGACATTACAGAATACTTGGCTAGGTCCTTAGAATGTCAGTTGATTGAAACAGAGCACCAACACCTAGTCGAATTACTTCACCCACTACCTACATGTGACTGGAAGTGGGACACCATTACTATAGATTTTGTAACTGGATTTTCCAAGTCCAAAAATCAAAATGATTCGATAATGGTGGTGGTCGATAAACTGAGGAAAGTAGCCCATTTCATACCCATTAAATCCACTTATAAAACTTTTCAGATTAAATATATATTCATGATATAAATATTTCGGATGCATGGAATACCGAAGGTTATAATTTATGACAAATATGTGAAATTCACATCCGCTTTTTGGAAGTCCATCTTTACTGAGCTAGGCACCTAAATTATTTTCAGTACGACGCCTCATCCCCATACTGATGGGAAAACTGAGCAATTGAACCAAGTATTAGAATATATGCTCTGCATGTATGTAATGCAACATCCTAGTAGATGGGAAGAATACCTCCATTTGGTGGAATTCGCTTACAACAATAGTTATCATGACTCAATCAAGATGATTCCTTTTGAGGTGCTACACATGAAGGGTTTTCGAACTCCTACCAATTAGAGTAATCCAAAATACAAGTTAATGTTGGGACCAGACTTACTGGAGGAAATGGATCAAGTAGTAAGGAATGTAAGACAAAACTTAAGAGCAGTTGAAGATAAGAAAAAATCCTACGCAGATAAAAAAAGAACTTTTAGGGGATTTCAGGAGGGCGACCATGTATATGTCTAGGTTAAACCCAAACGAATCACTTTAAGATGGGCAGGTTGTACAAATATAGGACCGTGTTATTGTGTACCTTTTAAAATATTGGAAAGGGTAGCACCAATGGTGTATAGACTTGAATTACCTATTAATATACGAGTCCATAATGTGTTTCATGTATCTTTGCTTAAAAGTTATATGTATTATTCCAGGAATATTATAAATTGGCAAGATATATAGGTAATTGAAAGCATTTTAATTTAAGTTATCTTTGATTAGTAACCAGTGGAAACTGAAGATAATGTTTCTTGTATTATGAAGGTCGAACCAGGCGGAGAATTCCTGGTAAAACCCATGTATATTCTAGAACAGAGAGAAATAATGTTATGGAGGCAATCCATCACCCGAGTTAAAGTGCAGTGGTGGCACTTTAGCCCCGAGGAGGCCACTTGGGAAGATAAGGAGTTAGTGCAACAAGAATATCTTGATCTGTTTCAAGATCAATTTTAAACACCGAGGATTGTGTTTCAAACAAGAGGGGGAAGATGTCACGCCTTGTACATAGGTAAATATTAGTTAAGAAGTTACTGAACACTTGAGTTAATTATGCTTGCTTAATGGTGCTTTATTATTTATACTGTAGTTAGATATATTAACGAGAACTTTAGGAAATTAGCTTATTTTGATGTGAGCATATTAATGAAAAAAAATTCTTTTCGTATGATACATGAATGACTTGTTGTTGGATTGATATGTCTGGAAAAATCAAATAGGAAACCCTAAACTGTTATCTAACTACTCGACAGTTATATGGTCATGTCTTCTTGATCCTTCTTGGGAAGAGATAAAAGGATCTCAGAAGAAGGAAAGGGGGTTCTTTTCACCTTTTCCAAAAGAGAGATCAAGGGTATTGAAGAAGAAAAATATTGGACCAACAGTGCTACAATGCAAAGTGAAGGAGAACTATTCTTGAGTTAGGTTAATCCTTGTGGAAATCTCTCCATATTGGCAAGTTTTCAGACTCGACAATGGAGTCTTGAGGTCTGTAAATCATGAGAAATATCAATGTTGTAAGATAATTGCTGGGTATTTGGAAGCTTGAGGGGAGTCAAACACAATTTCCGAACTTGTAGTAGGGAGGAGGGTACTTCTATGTTTGAATTTCCTGACTATCAAGCGGAAAAATAAGTGTTTTCTTTAACTTAGGAAAACTAGCATCAAGAATATAACCAAGGATTGTGAATGATAAGAATGTTTCTAGTTAGGAATATTAAACAAACTTGTATATACTAAACATTTTCAATAGTATTGATGAAATGAGTTATGTTACAATTGAGGAATTTTGAATGACAAGTTTATTTCTGGTTAAAAGGAAAATAGAGGGACTGAAATATATATAAATATGTTGATCCTGTACAATAGTATTGTCGGAAAGAAATTTTCCATTCTGTTATAATCCTTACTGTATTTTAATTACACCTATATATAGGTTCATTTATTCAAAGGAACCACAATCGTGGTATTATTTATTAGAGCAACAAACAAAAACTACTAACAATAACCTGGTGTATGCACATGCATTGGGTACTAGTGGTATGTGAACATGAACTATACAGGACCGGGCCAAAACCTTTGTGTAGTACTAGGAAGGAAGGGTGGTTTAATTTCCAACCCTGAACGAAAGTTCCAATTGGAACTGTGTTCAACCTGAAAGAAAGATTACTGTTACGGGAAAACCCTAACTGTCTAAACAAAGACTACAACGACAAACTTAGAATAATCACACTGGTCAAACCACATACAAATGTCGGAACTAGAGGCGTTGGTAGAAGAGTTATAATTTATGGATCTCTTGAACATCTAGCTAATATAGCAAATAATATTTACATAATTTTTTGAACAATAAAATATAGAATTCTGACCTTAAAAGAAAGGAATCATATTCATTATTAAACCGAACAACAGTAATCATGCAAACCCAAAAGAATTCAAAGAATTACGATTCCAGAGTCGGTATATTACTAGTTAAAAAAATAAGTTATAACTAAGAAAATAACCATTAACAGTATCTGAATAAGTATTACAATACAAAGAAAAACACTTGCCATTGATTCCATAAATATATAATATCTTGTTGACTCTAGACTGGAGTCGGTTCTAGTTTAGAAAATCGCCATATTAAATATATTACATTAAGTCTAGAATCTCTCCTTAAGGCCAAACCTTGCAACGGGGTATGCTATCAAGAAAACCAAAAGCAGGAGGGTTTCAACCCTTAGGAAAGAAAAAATCAAGACAACTGAATTCAGGAAGGTTTCAACCCTCAAAACAAGACAGGGTATATTTTAAATTGTCTATCGACCGAAACCCTCTGCTGAAAACTAGTGAGAAGGAATGCAAGATATCCATGAAGATACCAAAAGTGGTACTTGACAAAATAGTCGAGAATGAGTTGAAATGCCGAAAGATCCTCCAATCGAGAGGTAAGACCCTAAGAGCAGGAACAAACCTGCAACCAAAAAAATAATTAATTAGATGAAGGAAACTACAACTACTGGAAGATATTGAACTTGATTTTAATTACTGTAACTTGACAAAATACCTTAACGAGTGGGTTTCCCATCGCGGCTCCACATCTACAAAAAAAAAACAAATGTAAAATTGTTAGGGTTATCAAAGATTGCAATGTCACGAATAAATGAACTTCGGGATGCTGATGGGATTGAGACTGGAAGCGTTTACATACTGCGGATGTAGGTTCGAACCAGGCGCAAAGCTACACCAAAGACGGAGCAAGGAGCGAATTGACAATTGGTTAGGGTTTTGGGGGTGTATTACTCTAACCACCCCCAATTCCCTGTAGTTGTTGGGTCCAATCAAGATCTACAACCCACAAGCATCCACTTGCCCGCTTAGTTAGCTGCCAAGCAGCACTTCCAAGACGTTTCGGAGCATAAGGACAAGACATGTGGAAAGTAAATTGCGATAAGCGCTAGGTACCAAAATAGATAGAATGGTTGGCAAGTTGCTCTTACCATAGAACCTTAGCATAATGTAATGTGAGCATTGGCAACAAGGCACATATCCTCGAGCGATACGAAATTAAATAGAACCCACAAGCGTAATAAAAACTAATGTAACCGTGGTACAAATATATTAACTATGGTGGTTGTGAACCTTAATTATGTGATAGGAAAACATACCCAATAGATGTCATCGCAACACATTAATGTAAACATAGTAATGTAACACTTGAATTATTGTAGTAAATATATTACTGTTGTCTTTACATAATGGAATTTTTTTTATCATATTTTTTATTAACTCATGAATGATTGTGACATGGAGCACCTGAATTTTAAAACTTAACAACTATAACCTGAACATTAAAAAATTTAAGCCATATTTAGTCAACATCCTGAAGAAAAAAAAAAAAAAAAAAAAAAAAAAAACCATTATTTTCCATAAAAAATTAGTCATATATTTAGACTAAACTTATATATATAATTAAAAACTTCACCGTAAAACTAATTCCCCTACAACTAATTTAATATTTTCTGAACTCATAATTTTTTTAAAAACATATTTTCTCATATAATATTTTCTATAAAACCACGTTCAAAAGAATTTGGTATACCCTTTTCAAACCTTCAACTGGTAATAAAATATCAATATTTATTGAACTTCTATAACACCTAATAACTTATTAATTGTTAAATAAATAAATAATTTTAAAAATCAATTATTATACATATCATTTGACATTACTCACTTAAAAAATAATAATAATGATACATGACCAACGACGTAAGCAATGATGATGTAAGCAATGGGCGCCCTAATGACGAAGCCAGCCTGGAGAGAACGATGACGTAAGCAATACGGCACACAAGGACGCAGCCACCCTCGAGAGAATGGACATGGCCCTTAACTTATCAAAATTAATATTAAAGCGCGTAGTCTATCGAGGCTGAGTTTTGATCTAGAATCCGGTAACGATTTCCAGAAAATCTGGCAAAGATTTGCTCAGAAACTTGTTTATAGTTGTTAAACATTAGTATTTTGAGTGCCCTAGGGGTTTTTGATAGCGCTGAATCCATTTCTACTATCAAAAATGGATTCCAAGCATTGCAACTGTCTGATTTTTTAAAATTTAGTTGACCAGATTCCGGCAGATTTCTGCCGTCCGAGCCAAAACGCGACCTTGGTAAACAACTCCATATTAAAGGATCGTGCAATCACTACATTTATGGGCATGATTTTGATAAAATTTCGTTGAAATTTTTGGTAATTTAGGTTATATTGGTTAAATTTCAAAATTTTAAGTGACATTATTTTGATAAAATTTTGTGGAAATTTTTAGTAATTTAGGTTACATTGTTAAATTGCAAAATTTTAAATGGCCAAAACCAGCATTAAAATAAGTATTCGAACACTTCTAAATCAAATAAAAAATATATATCGAATTCCAACAATCAAATAGTTGTGTAGCGAAGGGCTAAAATTTCAGAATGCTGTTTCCTACTCAACTTGGCACCATGTTTTCCTGTGCGGCTGTCTCTGTCACCGTTCCGCAAAGGGAATACTTCGAATGGGGGAGACGTTCCGTTCGCTAGGGTGTGGAAAATACAGAAAACGATGTAATTATTTATTCGATATAATTTTTTAATTTGACTTAGTAACTACGGTGATTTTAATTAATTAGATGATTTCATTGTGAAATTTAATTAACTTCCTAAACCATTAATTTACTTTTAAAACTAAAAAATTAAATATTTATTAAATTATATATACACCTATTTTATTATTATTTTTAAACACACAGAAAAATATCAAAATAATTAAAAATATAAATAACCTAAATTGCAATTCTTATTATTAGTTTATTTAAAATTTTAACATTTTATAGGAAATTTTTAACATTTTATATGAAATTTAAATATACATTTTGGAGTTATCAAAATACTGAGATTTATAAAATTAGAAAAGACTTAAACTTTCAAACTTTTTTAATATAAAATTTTGTTGAAAATATTAAATTAATTGTTTTTAATAATTAATTAAATTATTCACTTAAAACATATTTTTAATAATATTAAAGGGATGATGATTATAAATTACAAGGTTATTATGGAGTGTTGTTTTTCAGCTCCAAGGAATAAGTACCTTGTTAATTGGGAGGTTATGGGGTCAAATCTCCTGGATAGCAGGGGGATCTATCCAAGTGGTCTCACCACCCAACCACTCAATGACCGTGAACCACAATTGAAAAAAAAAGTGGAGCATTTTTTTTCTTAATTTGGCAATAAATAAAATATTGAAAACTATTTGTATCAAGTTTTATTATTTTATTAAAGTTTTATTTGATTTTTTAAAAATAAAATATTTTTTAAATATTATTAAGAAAAATAGTTTTTTTTTCAAAGATATATAAAGATTTATAATTTATAATAAAAATTGAGTAGGTCTAATGGTTAAGAGTATATGTTTCCTTCTAAGAGGTCTTAGGTTCAAAACCAAAAGGAGTAGAGTGTCCCTTGTCTCACAAACAAAAAAGTTTCATACACCAATTTGGTGTTTAGCTTGAAAATAACCTTAAAATTGAATAATAATAATAATATTTTATTTCAAATAATTATTTAAATAAATATTATAAGAAAAAATATATAAAAAAAAAAATTTAAGCAATACCCAAACATAACTATTTAAATATATAATAAGCTATATACATCTATATTATTACAAATAATAAAAAATAAAATTTAATAACTATTTCATGTTTCCCAAAACATAGAATCCAAAGTCATATTACAAATAATAAAAAATAAAATTTAGTAACTATTTCATGTTTCCCAAAACATAGAAATCCAAGATCATCCGTTACAATAGTTGATACGAATCCAACTTAAAATGTGAGATCGCGCCCAACCTTTTATAGAAAGTTTGACATTATAAATTATAGGTGATCAACTGTCATTTCCATATCTAGTAGCTAAAGTCTTCTTCAAATTTGAAATAATAAGAGTGAATGAACTCATCATTGTGTTTTGGATGGTGGTTGTGCCCTTACCCAGTTCAATATTTTAGACTTTGACAACTTATATCAATTATTTTTTTCTTATATGGTTTCCATGATATTTTTTTTTTTACATTGTATTAGTAAATAAACTAGTACCAGCAGAAAATGCGTTTGATATACTTTTGTATATTAAACATTAAAAATAATATTAAAAAAGCAAGTTACAAAAAGAAATGACAATAAAAATAGAGAGTTACCATAGTATAAATGTGAATGAGTTAGTATAAATGTGAACTGAAATAAACATGGAAAGTTAAGCAATTTAGAATTAATTTGTTATCAATATACATATTATATTCTGCAATAAGGGTTTCAAGGGATCATTGCCCAATCTTTTATAGCAAGTTTAAGATTATAAATTATAGTTTGTCAACCACCATTTATATGTTTAGTGTCTAGAGGCTTCTCCGGCTCTAAAATGATGAGAGTGAGTGAACTCATCATTATATTGGGTGTGGTGGTTGTGCTTATACCAAGCTTAATCTTTTGAACTTTGACAACTTATATAGCAATTATTTTCTCACTCATATTATTTCTATTCTACTCCTCTTTTTTTACATTGTATTAATAAATATGCTAAAACAAAAACAAAATGTATTTGATATGCTCATTTGTATTAAACAACGAAAATAACATTTTTAAAAAAAGCACATTAGAAATTGAAATAATAGTGAAGATGAAAAATTAGCAATTTAAAATTAATTTGGTATCAATGTACATATTTTGCAATAAGGATTTTCACATAATTATCAACCAACATAGAAACAACCTGAGTTGAGGGTGAGTAACAACCTGAGTTAAGGGTGGGAACACTCGGCGAGCCTTATTTCAGCTGCCATAGGCCCATTAATGTGGCTCAGGCAGCTGATGTCCGCCGCACGATGATCGTGTGCTTTAATCCGACGGCTGGCATCAGCTGCCTGGGCCGCATTAATGGGCCTATGGCAGCTGAAATAAGGCTCGCCGGGAACACTCACTCACTGGACCTCACGACGTTGTCACCATCAAATCCCAAACAAACAATTGGAATCGTGCATGCGGCAAACGCGATATATAGTAAAAAAAAAAAGAGGAGATAAAAGGATTTTAAAAGAGGAAATTGAAGGGTTTGTTCCGTGCAGGCGCAGAGGCAAATCCCAAACACACCAATGGCGTCGTGGGTGTGGAGCAAAGAAGATATAGTCAAATAAGAAAGTTTAGGGTTGAGTGAACTGCCAATGAAACGATCTAAAACAGGAAATTTAAGATTATTGCCGTGCAGTTGCAGGCATAGGCACGTGTTAATGTAAAAGTAAACAGACACCATTTTTCTTTAAATTAATAACAACTTCAGTTTTAGTTTAAATTAATAACCAGTTTAGTTTAAATGCGTTTGAGCCAAGAGTTTCACGATCCTGTGCAAGCCTTGGAAGTGATTATTGACGCTATGTGATTCATTTTATTAGTTTCAATTCCACCTCTTCACCTCTATCAGCATCACCCGATGCAACGAGTGCTAAGTAAAAATCATGAGAAATTAGTTAGTTACGACTACCTCTCATGGAAATGGTCATAAATGAATGACTTCAAGGCATTTGAATCCCAAAAATGAAATCTAATATAATGCACTACTTAAACCCCTCATACTTAGGTTTAGTTTAGTTTGATAGGCAAGATTTTTTTTTTCGTTATGATATAATATAGATTGAAGTTGAGAGTGACAAGTTTATGGGGTTTTGGATACACGTGATTCAAGTGGGTTGTTAAGGTGTTTTTAGATGTTAAGTAGTCGGTTCAACTCTCTATTTTATTAGAGTGTTATTATTGAACATACCATGATATAGACTCACTAAAAAAAATAGAAGTAGAAAGTAGTTGTGAAGGATAAATACAAGTGACACATTCTTTTATCCTATAGTGTTTTAGAGAAATTGACCACTACCCTGTTTCAATATAATAGTAATAATAATATTTAAAAAATAAAAATAATTTTCGACTAAACATCTTGTCTTGATAATGAACCTACTCATCAAATAAAATAAATAAAAAATTATTCTAAAAAGAAAATATTTATTATATATAATTTATATTTTTTTATTCAAAACATAAAAAGTTTTTCAAATTTTAGTAATTCAAATTTTTATTTTTATTTTTAAATCAAAATTTCAAATATTTAAATTTGAAACATGCTTGATCTTGGTTTTTTTTGGGTGGTCTATGAACGAAAACAAGGAGGGTTATGTAGCTTTATTGTCACATTCATCATACTTAATATTCATTTATAACAATAATTAATCTACATGCAATTACTTTGATTATCACTTACATTAAACTTAACAGAGATAAAAAAGGTTAATTACATTACTTTGGCCTTCGATAAGTTTAAGACCTACCCATGGCAATGAGGTGTACCGCACTAACCTGGTTACTCCTTAGCTGGCTCATTAGTGGCATAGTTCATCGTAGTGTTACATTTAATCCAGCTCACAGATGTTTAATGGATAAGGTTCTGGGTATTAAATGAGTCTTAATTCTCGACAAATCTTTTGTACCGCTCGAGCTGCATCAAAATCCGAACTAGAACACCTGGAAGAATCGTGTCCGTCCGATGTTTTGATAATCAACGGCCGAGGTATAATCCTTCCAAAGTTGACATTTAATCAAAACCCGAAACCCTAACTGAATTTCTTATTTGCACCACAGGAGGTGGGGGTCTGGTTCGGCTCTGGTGTTCTGCCATTCTTGATGAGGAGAACCTCCCCTTGCTGCTTGTTTGAGTATTAGACTCGCATTTTCTGTCCGGTGGTATACATGACCTGTTCTCCTTCGAGCCTGTTACTCACTTTAAGGAACACTAAAGGGGAAACAGAGGTTCGACCTTCGCCCGATAGTCTTATGCTTTTACCCTTGCTTAGAAGACTTCAATCAGCTAGCCGCTCGCTTGGTTTGAGGTAAGATTTAATTCCCAGCTTCAATCTTCGTTATTCTTTTTACATATTTGTAAACATAAGAGGGGTCGAGACTCTGGGTTAACCTATCTTCTGCAACTTTTCTCACAGGGATGCTATTCGAAGAGTAAGGTTATCAACAGGGATTTGAACGATTACCTTATTATAGTTTGTCTATCATATTCGTATTTAGAATACCACTCTCAGAAATGATAACTATGTATTATTCCCCTGTAGGTATATAACTCTAATTTTGTTACCCGATATTTGTTCCAGTGAAGCATTGCTAAGAGACATTAATTACTTATATGCAACTCTGCCATTTACTTATCACAGGTACAGTGACCGGCTTCCCAAATTATATTTACTGCTGAAGTTGCAATGAATGTCTGGTGTTCCAGTTCTTGTTTATGTGCTAGACCTCCTCAAGTTCAAGATGATGTAGATAGTTTAGCTTTAGGGAAAAAGGATAAGGGTTTACCTCGGATAATGTTGATAGGAATTTTTCCTGAGATTGACTATTGAAATTATGATAGCTGTGTAAATATTCCTCTATGATGCAACTTCTCCATACTATTTTTAACAAAATTCTGGGCTTACAGTTTTGCAGCCCTGTAATTATAGAATTCGTCAATTTCTTGTCAATACTCTCTATCGGCCTTCTCAGGCAATAATATATTATGTGGTTTATGTGTTTATCTATTTACCTATCTGGGATTTAATTAGGTTACTGTGATATCCGTCTATTCACAACTAGATGAAATCGAATACGTTTTTCTCTTCAACAGAAGCTTGTATTTATATTCAGCAATTGTCTATTTATTCCATATTCAGGTATGAAATTTATAGTTTTATCATTTCCCTGCATTATCTCAAATTGGTTAACTAGAATTTGTATCGCAGAGGAAGATTTTTCTTTAGGACTATTAATAAATATACTTCGCTTTATGTCAATATATTGTTACAGTTTCTTCGAAATTGATTTCTATATCTCGCTTTCATAAATCTTACATTAGCATACATATTTTGTATCTATGGGTTCTGTTATTTTTCTATTTGTATTTCAGATTCTTTGTTGCAAGGGTTTCTATAGAATTTTTCTTGTTCTAATGACCGAACCATTTCTATCCGTGGAATATCATAGACACAGCAAGCGACCCTCACAGGGTTTCCTTTCGAAAACCCTGTGGAACAGCTCTCTGTATACTTAATTTTTCCCATAGTATATAAATTACCTTTTTAACTTGTTTTTTCTATTGTCCTAATCAGAACATGGAAAATTTAAGAGAAATTATAAATCTTCTTCAATACAGAATTAGAATCCTTTTCTTTGACGGAAACTTAATAATTTTTCCCAAATAAAATGAAATCTGCTCTACAACATTTTCAAATCTGTGACTAATCATAAAATGATAAATCCTAGCAGAAATTTATAATTATTTACAAACTTTACTTTACCTCATTTTACAGATGTTAATTTTTCCTCTGTACCATTTCATCGTTACTTAAAAAAAACAGAGTAATATTATACTTATCTGTAATTCGATGTCTGGACTGATGTGGTTTCCTCCCTACCACGAGTGAGGCGATTACGTCCTCACTCTCCCGCGTGCTCCAAGTCTGAGCTGCAATGGTTGACAGAATGTTGTGGAAGAGACTCCGGGACAATCCAGTCCATTCTCCAATTCCAGCAATCAGAAAAATTTGAAGTATTCCACTAGTTAACACTAGTCCAGGAATCTTCTTCACAATTTCTTCCTTTCTCCAGTTACCCAACAGAACCCCTCTACCTCACTGTGATCACCCTTTTATCCCTAGAAGTGAGGTAACTATTTTAACTGATTCTATTCAACTAACTCATAATCTTGAATTGTTTAACATCAGTCTTTCACTTTATGGAACCATTTCCATAGTCAATTTAATTTATCAACTTTAATTTTTGTTCAAGATTTTATTAACTTCAAAAATATAGTAAATAATAAAATGTTTCATAGTCTTAATGAAAAACAGAGTTTAACCAATAGTTAAAAATTAAACCAGCAGTTACAATAGTTAAGAATTAAACCAACGGTTACACTTATCCATGAGCTATTTAGAGAAGAGAGTATTTATACCATAGAAAAATAATTAAGTTTAAAATATTGGATAATAAAGTTAAATCTTAAATTAACTATTTATTTATTTTTGATAAATAGTTGACTCAAATAAATGTTAATAACAAATTCTATTTTCATAAATCCTTTACTCAAAACATATTTTAAATAAAATGCCAAAAATTTTAACTCTAAATCGAAACAAATTTTAAAAAATTATAATTCATAATAATATATATTTTTAAGATTTATAATATTTTATTATAAACTTTATAATAATTTAAATTATATATAATATAGTAAGTTTTTATCTAACTCGACATAATTCAAATAATCGAAATTTTGATAAAATACTATAAACAAAGATGCAACTCAAATTGAAGTGGTCCTTAAAAAGTAATAATAATTAAAAATTAAAATATAACGACCACTTCATTAAATTACAGGTTACTATATGCTATATTTTTATTTAATTTTTTAATCCAATTTCCAATGAGTTAGATATGTAAATTTAAACCAAATATCAATAAACTTATTCATTACATAAGATCTTATGGGTTAAAATAAAATATTAAATAAATATAATTAATTTTTAAATAATATTTAATATAAAATTTAAATTAATCATAATATTTATTTAAATTAAGTTTAGATTAATTACTAAGAATATTATTGTATTAAAGTCAATTTAAATTTCTTTGGATCTACTAAGTTTCTAGATAAATCAAATCTCTTCAAATGCAAACTTTTTTTTAGAGTCAAAAGAGATTTGATCTCTCTAAGAGCTTAGTAGATCCATAGTTAATGTGGATCTAGGATGATGTAATTTCCCCTTTGAAATAAGCTATATTTCATATGAATACCATGGGTCAATGCACTCATAAAACCATTGGTAACTTGACCAAGTCAAGTTTACCTTAACTATTCAACACAAATTAATGAAAATAATAATAATAAGGTAGATTTTTTTTAGTTTATTATTTTAATTTGAAGTTATTTTTATTTTTATTTATTTTGACCAAGTCAAAATGTTTACAAGGTATAACATGTCTTACTAAACGGAGAGTGTCTCTTAACACAATGATATCACTAGAAATTTAAGTACAATTCAAATTAAATAAATTATTATAAATTGATATCTATTAATTTTAATTTTGGAAACATAATTTGTTTAGATATAATATGTAAAGTTTCATAATATTTATATAAAGATTTTATTAGTGACTTTGTATTTGTAAAAATAAGATATTCAAGTATTTAAATCAATTCATCAAACTATATATACACACAAAATAAAATACAAAATACATCCACCCGGTGATTTAAAGTTATCCAATTATAATTATCTTCATGATACTAATGAATCTCTATTAAGCTTATAACTAATTTAAACTTTATCCCAATTGTGAAAAGTTAAAAAGTTTAAATAAATAATATTTTATTTTTCATATATATATATATAGGTAGGAAAATTAAATTTTATTTATTTTTAAATATATTTATAATATTTTTATATTGATTACTTTATGGGCGTAAATTTATTTAACTTTATATTTATTAAGTATTAATAGGATTATATATTATTAGGATTGAGGATATTTTAGAACGTGGAGGAAATGTTTACATTGTATAATTTCATTTAAAAATAAATAAAACTCAATTAAAAAAGTAAAAGTAATAAAAAATATAAATTAATTTGATTTAATTTGATATATTATAATTTGATTTTTATTAATAAAATTACAAATAATTATTTGAAAAAATTTATTCATAATGTGTAAACAACAAAATATCACAAGGTTGCTTGAAATTTTATCATCTTACTCCTGTGAAAAAGGTTCATTTAGTTTATAAATTATATATATATAATTTTTTTAAAATGTTAATAAAATACTTTATTTTCAACATTAATGATGATTATTAATGATTTGCATTGCAATGTGCTTACTATAGTTAAATATGATGGAGATATATAATTCTTTTAATGTCTACTATAAATTAACATAAGGGAATTACACATCTCCCTCATAATGGGAATTGACACAGAAAGAATAAATATTTCTCATAATAAACTATAGAAAGCATCTTTTAGTGTAATAATACTTTTATGTAAAAATATCTCTACAATACTTTTATTTATGTGTAAACTATCTTTTATATATATGTGTGTGATTACTTTTATATTACATATATATATATATATATATATATATATTAAACTGATATATAATGATGTAAGAGTTATCTATGTGATGATATATATATCACATTTTGTTATCAATTCAACTTGCTATTATAAATTCTATTATTATTATTATTATTTTATTATATGCAATGAAAAGTGTTATTTATAATTCAATAAAACACTTAAGAATTGACACTGAAAGAATTACACATTTTTCTCAAACTAACTTTAAAAAACACCTTTAAATATATTTTTATAATACTTTTATCACTTAACATCCAATAAAACTATTAAAAAAAATCTCCAAAATACTTTTTAAAGTTGTTATATTGATTATAGCAAACTTAGTTGCTACTTTTGCTAGACCAAGAAAAATTCTGGAATTATTTTTGGAAATGTCTTACTAGGTAATAAAGTTTATATATATATATATATATATATATATATATATATATATATATATATATATAATTTTACAATTTTTTTATAAAAATATATATATTAGTTTTCTTTTTTCTCTATAAATATTTTATATATAGAAAATACTATAAATACAAAATTATTTTATTTTATTTAAATAATGAAAAATATCTTAATTTATTTACTCATTCATAATAAATATAATCATTATTTGAAAAAAATTATTAATAATTCATACAATTCAAATTTTCACTTATTTCAAATACCTTTAAATCTTAGAAAATTAACTTATTTTCTTATCATTGAAATATCTCTTTAATAAAATAAAAATATTTTTAAACATATTCCAAAACTAGTTAAACAATGACTTTGTCTAAACAATACAAATCATATTAAAAACTTAAAAAATGGGAGATGTTATTATAATAATAATTATTGGATGTGATTTCTTAATTGGACTTAGTATTATTGGTGACATTTATCAATTGAATGAGTCTTACTGGTTTTTTATGGACTTCAAAATAAATTATATATATATATATATATATATATATATATTTCTTTTCTTTTTTTCTTTTTTATGTCGGGGAAGAAGAGATCTTGTACTAGTTGGTTCGAAACGGGTCCACAATTTTCTATCAAATGTGATGACAGCCCAAAAATATTTGAAAAATTACTATGATCACAGAAGCATAAATTCAAATACTTTTTTTTCTTCTAGATTTTTACAATTTATATACAAAATTGTAAATAAATAAATTCAAATTAAATCAATTAAATAAGTACAATTCAAATTAAATAAATTATTATAAATTGATATCTATTAATTTTTATTTTGAAAACATAATTTGTTTAAATATAATATGTAAAGTTTAATAATATTTATATAAAGATTTTATTAGTGACTTTGTATTTGTAAAAGTAAGATATTCAGCTATTTAAATTAATTCATCAAACTATATATACACACACAATAAAATACAAAACACATCCGCACAGTGATTTAAAAGTTATCCAATTATAATTAATTATAATTACTTTCATGATACTAATGAATCTCTATTAAGCTTATAATTAATTTAAACTTTAAAATTGTGAAAATTTAAAAAGTTTAAATAAATAATATTTTATTTTTTCTTATAAATATTTATAAGTATATTCTTTATATATATATAGAGAGAGAGAGGGGGTAGGAAAATTAAATTTTATTTATTTTTAAATATATTTATAATATTTTTATATTGATTATTTTATGGGTGCAAATTTGTTTAACTTTATATTTACTAAGTATTAATACGATTATATATTATTAGGATTGAGGATATTTTAGAAGGTGGAGGAAATGTTTACATTGTATAATTTCATTTAAAATTACATAAAAATAATTGTTAACTCAAAGTAATAAAAAATATAAATTAATTTGATTCAATTTGATATATTATAATTATAATTTTATTAATAAAATTACAAATAATTATTTGAAAAAATATATTCATAATATATTAATAACAAAATATCGCAATCTTACTTGAAATTTTAAATTTTATCATCTTACTCCTGTGAAAAAGGTTCATTTAGTCTATAAGTTTGAATATATATCTATATGTGTGTGTGTGTGTGTGTGTTTTGGTCGGTGTTAGTCAAGCTCTGTAGTGCTCAGGATCTCATAATTTGCAACTGTCTAAAGAAGTGGCCCAATTCTAGCAAGATGACATGCATCCATCAGCTTGGCAGGAGCGTGGTAGATTATGTTATTTCAGATCTCCCTTTATACAACCAAATAATAAATTTTGACATCTTAGACGACCACTAGCCTGACTGATCATAGGACTTTACTTATAACTCTCAATTTTGTCATGCATAGCGATCCCATAGAAGATAATTTTTATAGTCAAAAAAATTTAATCTTTGATAAAAGTAAAAACTATCTCTTTCTAAATGAATTAAATACTAATTTGCTTCCTTTATCTAGTATAGACAATGTAGATGACCTCTATCATAATTTTACTACAACCCTCTCATATTCTATCAACAAGTTCTCAATTGAAGTCTCAAGTAATAAAAGAAATAGCAAAACCAACCCATTGTATGACAAAGATTGTAAAAGTGAGAGGAGAGCAATTAAGGAAGCTGTTGATGAATCTCTCAAAATTAACAAGATAAAAATCTACAAAGCCCTAATTAAAAGGGAAAAAAGGCAACATATTCGTAAAAGACAAGAGAATCTTTTACACCTCTCTAAGGTGGCTCCTAAGAAATATATATGTATATGTATATACAATTAATGTTTTTAAAACGTTAATAAAATATTTTATTTTCAACATTAATGATGATTATTAATAATTTGCATTGCAATGTGCTTACTATAGTTAAATATGATGGAGATGTATAATTCTTTTAATGTCTACTCTGAATTGACATAAAGGAATTACACAGCTCCCTCATAATAGGAATTGAAACTGAAAGAATAAATCTTTCTCATAATAGACTATAAAAAGCATCTTTTAGTGTAATAATACTTTTATGTAAAGATATCTCTACAATACTTTTATTTATGTGTAAACTATCTTTTCTCTCTCTCTATATATATATGATTACTTTTATATTAAATATACATATCAAAATTCTATATTTCACATATATGTATTTTATTATGCATATTATATCATTGCTATATATATATATATAAGAGTTATCTATGTGATGATATATATATCACATTTTGTTATTAATTAAACTTGTTATTATAAATTTTCTTTTTTGTTGATTATTTTATTATATGCAATGAAAAGTGTTATTTATAATTCAATAAAACACTTAAGAATTGACAGGAAAAGAATTACACATTTTCTTCAAACTAACTTTAAAAAACACCTTTAAATATATTTTTATAATACTTTTATCACATAATATCCATTAAAACTATAAAAAAATCTCCAAAATACTTTTTAAAGTCGTTATATTGATTATAGCAAACTTAGTTGCTACTTTTGCTGGACCAATCATCTCTAAAAAAGTTAGTCTTACTAGGTAATAAAGTTTATATATATAATTTTACAATTTTTTTATAAATATATATAGTAGTTTTCTTTTTTTCTCTATAAATATTTTATATATAAAAAATATTATAAATACAAAATTATTTTATTTATTTAAATAATGAAAAAAATATCTTAATTTATTTACTCATTCATAATAAATATAATCTTTATTGACTATTATTTGCAAAAAATTATTAATAATTCATACCATTCAAATTTTCATTTATTTCAAATACCTTTAAATATTAGAAAATTAACTTATTTTCTTATCATTGAAATATCTCTTTAATAAAATAAAAATATTTTTAAACATATTCCAAAACTAGTTAAACAATGACTTTGTCTAAACAATGCAAATCATATTAAAAATTTTAAAAAGGGGAGATGTTATTATAATAATAATTACTGGATGTGATTTCTTAATTCGACTTAGTATTATTGGTGACATTTATCAATTAAATGAGTCTTACTGGTTTTTTAAGGAACTTCAATATATATATATATTCTTTTCTTTTCTTTTTTTTATATCGGGCAAGAAGGGATCTTGTACCGAAGATGAACCATACTGGTTGGTTCGAAACTGGTCTACAATTTTCTGTCAAATGTGATGACAACCAAAAGATATTTAAAAAATTGCTATAATCACAGAAGCATAAATTCAAATACTTTCTTTTTTTCTGAGTTTTTACAATTTATTTACAAAATTATAAAAAGATATTGATGATTGATTAAAGAAAGTATGCCAAATTTGAATATATATATATATATATATATATATATATATATATATATATATATATGTTTTAGTTTGTTTTGAAGTATTTTTCAATTATATTTTCTAGTTAAATTTGTATAATGATTTGTATTGAAATTGTAATATTTTTATAATTCGAAAATCTAAAAAAAAAATTAAAATGTTAAATTCATTGATACAATGAAAAAATTATTTTAAACCTAACCACAAAATATTTCTCCCAATTTCTAAAAAAAACTCAAAAACTTATAATAATTATACAAGACCTATACAATAAAATTTTACAATTATTTATATAAAATTTTATTATTTAATTAAAATTTTATTTAATATATATGTTCATAATATTATGAATAATAAAAGCGTTAGCCTAATGTATGGCCACCACCTTGTATGCCGTCCGTGTGGAAGTCCAAAGTCATCAATTCAAAGTATTAAACATTTCTTATAAGAAGATCAATTGAGTGATTAGGCCTCCGTTCATGGTTTTTGTGATTGTTTAGATTGTACCAAATGTATAGGAGAGATCACTTGCCTCTCATTAAATGAGATTGTCCCACAAAAATGAAACAATCAATTGTTTGGTTGGAGGAGTGGTGGATGGGTGTTGTGCATATTTGAATTTTGGCTATTTATATAAATTATTTTTTTATTTACATGGTTTCACTTTTTTAAATTGTATTAATAAATAAATTAGTAAAATTATATAATAGGTTTGATATACAAAACAATAGCAAAATTCAAAAATGTGTTTTTATATATTTTTTATATTAAATATTGAAAGTATTAATGGATAAATTTTTTTTTGAAAAATTACTATGGTACAAACAAATTTAAATGAATATGAAAATAAAAGAAAAGGGAAAGTGAAGATAATCACAAAGTAGTGGTTGTGGCTTACAAGGTAGATAAATCTATTAGAGACTTTGTTGGTTGAGAACCATTGAAAGGTGTAGGCACATAGGGCTAGTGGGATGATAACACCTAATGGTAGTTCCATGGGATTGGGATGAGAACCCAGGTGGAATATTCCACTAAGCTATTGAAAAGTGCACTCCTATTCCTTCAAAGGAAACATAGATGATAAACCCTCCATGTTATTAACTATGCCTCTCTATATATTTTTGAATTAAGACTCTCTGTGTCTAAATCCATGGAGAAGTTGGGATGTTGATATACAAGTCCCTCTACATGAATAATGTGCTCCCTGTCTAATGTGAAATCTTTGAATGACTGGTGGGTGAAGGTAGTGTGGCCTTAAGACACCCTATTTCAGCTGGTGATACTAATTAAATATCCCGAGTAGAAGATGGTTGTATGCATATGAAGTGGTTCACCGTGTTTTCTTAGTTTTTATAGCTGGTGGGTGGAGAAGAGGTAGCCTCAATACATCATATTTTAGCTGAAATATTGGTTAAAAAATCCATTGAAAGCACTCTACCTCAAGTAATGGAATCTAGCTCGGGGGTGATAACTGCAAGAAAGACTTGGTTGTAGGTTGTCTAAGGTTTGGTGGAGATTTGAAGTCGCAATCTCAGTTGTTGGTTTATTTGACTATGTAAGATAAGTATCTGCTCATACTATTACATTTGAATATTATTATACATAGGTCATTTCATTGGTTGCATGCTTGTGCCAATATTAAGGAATGTGTTTCATGTATGTTAATGGATGCTCGATTTTTATGTGCATGGTTAATGAATGGATAAGTTCCTTTAAACATTGCGTAAACATGTATTGTTTTGTTTCTTTATTAATTTGATGAGTATGAACTATTTATTTCTTATTGTTTATTTGCTCTATGTATGCGAGCTATTCAATTAAAGGAAATGTGTTTTTTGTCATGTGAAGGGGCTACTCAAGTTCCTTGTGACTTTGGAAAAATGCATTTGAATGTATCTTTCCTGAATGTAATCTCCTCTTCATGCATTTTTCCTAGTTCATCACTAAATTTCTATGTTTTCCAGCGAGTTAGTCATAGGTCATAGTGCCTGCGTAAACTAGGCAGAACTCGTGAAATTTTCTAAGTGTTGAAGGCTTGAGAAACAAACATAAAGGCATTGGTAGGACCTGTCTGTAGAAATTATATAACATATGCATGTATATATCCAGATTCTCTTGATCTAACAACATTTATCTTCTTGCTAAATACATAATCCTTCCACTGTTAATCTTTTGTGGAAATTTAAACTCAATTGCAAACTCATGAAGCAATAAAAGCAATCACACATAACACAGTTGTTTAACGGTAAATCCTGAAGCTAAAAACCCCAACTATCATATATTATGTATCATGGAGATCATGTAACAATCTCATACAAAGCTTAGTACATCAAGCTCTCAATACAATCAATCGTCACACACTAACAAGAAGAAATCTGCAAATCCATGCACTGATTTCTTGCCACCTGATAGCCTGCCTCCACTACGCAATCCCTGTTGAAGAATACCCCTTAATGAATTCAAATTGGCCTTGCCTTGACTGCGCAATCCCCATTGGCATCTCCAATGTGTGTGTGGTGCAATCAATGCATCAATATAGTCACAACAGATAGTCCATCTCACACTTTCACCTATCTCTCCACTGGGTCTCCACTGGAACTAACATGCACTGTAGTTAACTGATGTATTTGTTTAGTTTATTAATGAGTTATTATTTTTGAATTAATTAACTAATTAATTCACTCCACTCTCACTCGTGTATCATTCAGTTAGACTAGATACAACTAACTCAACTGAGCTTAACTCCATTAACTGAGTTAAACTGAATAACAACTCCATGAACTACTCTTCCAACTCTGTCATAACTTTTCCACTTCAGTTCTAACTGAATCCTCCATGCATGAACCACCAGTAAACCCTAGGAATTGCGTAATTCCTCCATCCCACTGATTTTCCAAATCTGTATACTGAAATAAAGTGCTCCAAGAGAATAAGCTGGTATTTTGAGTTTGATTATTATTAAGGGCTAATAATAATCGACACTTCTATTTTTAGATCGATGATCTAAAAATATACTTCGCCCAATATTCTAAAAATATAATTTCATTTATTTTTCCAACTTTACCAACCATCCACAAATAGCATCCTGCAACTTCTGAAATATGATCACCATGTCTAAAAATAGACTTACACCTAAAAATAGCCTATGGGCCCACTTAGTGAAGGTGACTGATTTTCACTAAGCTCATCATCTTGTTGAATCTCAACACTCCCTCTCAACAAGATAGGGATTATCCTTCACCCCAATCTTGCCTCTATGGTATTCAAATTTGCTCCTCGCCGGCGCCTTTCGTCGAATATTCGCATCCTAATATCTCCATAGTGGAATGTAACAAGCAACATGATCTTCCGCTATACACACCGTATGATGATACTATATCAATATGTTTAGATCTATCATGAAACACATGATTAATCGAGAGTTTAATGCAACTTTGATTATCACAATGTATCCTTTGTAGGATCTAAATACAGGCTTAGAACAAACCGACCCGGGATATTTTTCTTCCGGATAGCCTCACATAGATCACATGCAACTTTGACTTGATACTGGGGTTATTCTACTTAGTTGAGCTGGATGCCACAAATCTTTGTTTCCCTCTTGTACCCAGCCTGCTACGGATCTTATCTTGAAAACCCCTCTACGATGTGTGCTCTTTGTTTTGTTAAATTTACCTTGATACGCATCCGTGAAGCCATGCAACTTCACCTCATCCGTCTGTCTGTACCATAAGCCATACTCATATGTGCCCCTGAGATACCTCAGGACATGCTTGCCTGCCTTCCAAAAGAGCTTGGTAGGCTTAACCATCGCTTGTGAAATCTGGTTCACCGCATAACATATGTCCAGTCTTGTATTAAGTAAATACATGAGCGAACCCACCAATTGTTGATAAATAGTGGCATCCACTACCTCTGAGGTTGTAGCATCCTCTTTCGTCTAGTTTCCTGGAAGAGGAGTGTCGATAGGCTTGCAGCCTTGCATGTGAAACTTCTCCAGTATCTCCCGGGCATACTTGCCTTGAGACACAAACAGTTCACCTTCCCGCTGCCATATTTCCAATCCAAGGAAATAATGAAGGAGGCCTAAATCCTTCATCTCAAACTCCTTTGCAAGATCTGCCTTGCATGAGTGTATCAACTACTCATCACCCATTAGTATTAAATCATCAACATAAAGAACAATGATTAAAAGCTTACCCTCCACCACAATTTGGTATAGGTTTGCATTCGCCTCACTCTTAGTGAAGCCAAGTCCAGTGAAATAGCTCTCGATTTGTGTGTACCAAGCACGAGGTGCTTGTTTCAGCTCATACTGCGCTCTTTTGAGCCTGCACACATGCGATTTGTTGCTGAAGATCTCAAATCCTTCAGGCTACTCAATGTACACCTCTTCCTCAATGATCCCATTAAGGAACACAGTCTTCACATCCATATGATGAATGTCCCAACCCATCTACGCTAAGAGACAAAGGATGGTCCTTATGGAAGAATACCGTGCGACAGGTGCAAAGGTTTCTTCATAATCAATCCCCTCGGTCTGTGAGAAGCCCCGGGAAACAAATCTTGCCTTATACTTCTTGACGCTCCCATCAGCAACTTTCTTTACCTTGTAGATCCATCTTGTTCCTACAACTGATTTACCCACCGGCCTTAGAACAATCTCCCAAGCATTGTTTCTGACAATGGTGTCATATTCCTCCACCATGGCATCTACCCATGTGGGCTCCTGCATTGCTTCTTCAAAAGAATATGGCTCTGTCACGATACACTTGCTCATGAAAGCCATGTATCCGGTAAATCGGTCAGGTGATTGTCTCTATCTGCGTTGTGATGTAGGGACTCCTACATTCTATGCCGCATCAAGCTTCAGTTTCTTAGCTTCTGTGGTACGCTTTTTGCCTTGTCTGATGTTTGGTTATGCATGAGTGGACTCCTCCACTCCATGTATCTCCTCCTGTGGCTGATCCACATCTAGAGGCTCATCTTTGGGAACAAGCAGTTCCTCCACTGCATGCAAGTCTAACTCCCTCTCAAGCATAGCTTGTGCAGCACCCACGATCGTTCTGTTCTTCCTCTCCGCGACCCCATTCTGTTATGGGTTATGAGGTGTTATGAGTTCTATTCGAATTCCTTCTTTGCTACAGAAGTCTTTGAATTCGCCTGAGATATATTCACCACCATTATCGCTCCGCAAAGCCTTCACTTGCTTCCGCAACTCCTTCTCCACCAATGCTTTAAACTCACATAACTTTGAGAATGTTTTGCTCTTCTTCTACATGAAGAAGATCCAGCATCTATGAGAATAGTCATCAACAAAAATAACATAATACTTTTGTTTTTCTGTTGAAGCAACCGAGAAAAGTCCACACACGTTTGTGTGAATTCTCTCCAGGATCACTGAAGCACGGTTCTCCTTCTCATGAAAGGTTGTCTTCACAAACTTACCCATAGTACATCCATTGCACTGATATTACTGTGCAAGAGTACCCTTGGGAAGTCCAGTAGAAATCTGCTGCAAAATCTTCAAAGTGCCATGGTGAAGATGGCCCAATCTCCTGTGCCATAATTTTCCCTCTTCTCAGCTCACCACTTCTTCTACTTTGCCCATGATTGCAGCACTGCCATCTACCTCCAGCTTATAGAGATTCTTAACTCAAATCCCTATCCTCTTGGTTTGACCCGTTGTTTTATGTCGCAGGAAATCTTTTCCCTCACTGAAAACAATGTCATGACTTTTGTCTTCCAACATTGCGACCGAGACCAAGTTCTTCTTCAGACCTAGAACATGTAGAACATATTTCAACATAAATGGATTTCCTGACTCCCTCTCAAAGGTAATGGTCCCAATGGCGGTCGCACTGTATCGACCATCGTTTCCCATCTCTATATGCATTTGAAGGTTCTTCTCCTCCAAGTCACTAAACAACTCCTTGTCTCCCGTCATTTGGAAAGACACACCACTATCAAGATACCACACCGATCCCATTGAGGTTGAAACCAAGCATCCGATCAAAGAGAAATCAAGTTCAAATTATGAGGCTAAGGCCTCACCTGCTGCAGCTCCAACAAACTTCTTGTTCTTCTTCTTCTATGGGCAGTTAGTGGCGAAATGCCCATGTTCGTGACAGTGAAAACACTTCACCTTGGACAAATCCTGCTTCTTTCCTTTAGCTTCAGATTTTGGATGGGATTTCTTCCCCTTCCCTTTCCTTTCTTTGGCAACCAAAGCGCAATTCTCTTCATCATCATTCTTCGATGAAGAGCCATCCCTGGTACTTTGCCTTATCTCCTCTTGCACAAGATCTAACCAAAGTCGCTCCCATCCCAGTAGTTTCTCCCTTCCATTAACAGAGTCTTCGTAGCTATGCCAACTCTTCGGAAGCCCAAGGAGAGCCAAGCTCACCAAGTCTTCATCATCAACAGTAATCCCCACACTTCCTAGTTCATCCCTACAGTGGACAAACTTCGTGAGATATTTTGGAATACTGTCACCCTTCTCCATTTTTATTTTTCTGAGCTTATCTTTCAGCGCCAACTTCCTCTGGTCGCTGCTGCTTTGGAACAAATCTGTCAAAGCCTTCCACATTGAAAATGGAGTGGCTATCCCATGAAGGCTGGATACAATATGGTCCTTCACACCTTCCAACATAATTCTTCTTGTCTTTGCTACCTTCTTTTTCCATGCGTCAAGTAATGCAGCATCGCTAGATCCTGGTTTAGGAACATCGCTATTGATGAACTCCTTCAGTCCATTATCTTCCAGCACCGCTTCCATCCTATCCTTCCAGGCTATGTAATTCGAGCTGCCATCAAGGGAATACTGCAATCGCAACCCATTGAAAGACATTTCAATGTATACTCAACTGTCGCACTAAGAATTTTCTGAAGCAAATTCGAATTGTCCACCAGCACAAACTCAACAATTCTTCACAATTGCAATCTTCAAGAATTAACATTGCTCTGATACCATGTAGAAATTATATAACATATGCATATATATATCCATATTCTCCTGATCTAACAATATTTATCTTCTTGCTAAATACAAAATCCTTCCTCTATTAATCTTTCACGGAAATTTAAACTCAATTGCAAACTCATGAAGCAATACAAACAATCACACATAACACAGTTGTTTAATAGAAAATCATGAAGCTAAAAACCCCAACTATCATATATTATGTATCATGGAGATCAAGTAACAATCTCACACAAATCTTAGTACATCTATCTCTCAGTACAATCAATCATCACACGCTAACAAGAATAAATCTGCAAATCCATGCACCGATTTCTTGCCACCTGATAGCCTGCTTCCACTGCGTAATCCCTGCTGAATAAGACCTCTGAATGAATTCGAATTGGCCTTGCCTTGACTGCGCAATCCTCATTGGCATCTCCAATGTGTGTTTGGTGCAATCAATGCATCACTATAGTCACAACAGATAGTCCATCTCACCCTTTCACCTATCTCTCCACTGGGTCTCCACTAGAACTGACATGCACTGTAGTTAACTGTTGTATTTGTTCAGTTGATTAATGAGCTATTATTTGTAAATTAATTCACTCCACTCTCACTAGTGTATCATTCAGTTAGACTAGATACAACTAGCTCAACTGAGTTTAACTCCATTAACTGAGTTAAATTGAACAACAACTCCATGAACTACTCTTCCAAATTTGTCATAACTTTGCCACTTCCACTAAAACTAACATGAATTGTAGTTAACTGTTGTATTCGTTCAGTTGATTAATGAGCTATTATTTGTGAATTAATTAACTAATTAATTTACTCCACTCTCACTAGTGTATCATTCAGTTAGACTAGATACAACTAGCTCAACTGAGTTTAACTCCATTAATTGAGTTAAACTGAATAACAACTCCATGAACTACTCTTCCAACTCTGTCATAACTTTGCCACTTCAGTTCTAACTGAGTCCTCCATGCATGAACCATCATTAAACCCTAGCAATTGTGTAATTCCTTTAGCCCACTGATTTTCCAAATCTGTATACTGAAATAAAGTGCTCCAAGAGAATAAGTTGATATTTAGAATTTGATTATTATTAAGGGCTAACAATAATTGACACTTCTATTTTTAGATCGACGATCTATAAATAGACTTCGCCCAATATTCTAAAAATAGAATTTCATATATTTTTCCAACTTGATCAACCATCCACAAATAACATCCTGCAACTTCTGAAATATGATCACCATGTCTAAAAATAGACTTACACCTAAAAATAGTCTGCGGGCCCACTTAGTGAAGGTGACTGATTTTCACTAAGCTCGTCATCTTATTGAATCTCAACACTGCCAAGTCAGGGGTCAGAAGGTCGGTGGAAAGGCCAAAAATTCGGTGAAGTCATGGTCGATCTAGGTGTCTAGGGGTAAGCCTTTGGTGGGACCCGCAAGTCAGAAGTCGAGTCAGGTCAAGCAAGACGCCAGAACGAGAGTCGGTCAGTCGATAAGATCAGTGTTGGTTGGTCAGGGCCTAGGGTGAACTAATCCCGGATGGGGATCAAGTCGACCTTTATGTGGAGGGTCAAACCTCGTCATTTAGTTTAATATGCTGCGGAGACGGAATGGGCTGACCTTTGATTTTCTCAGAGGGTGTGCATATCCACCAGGATATGTCCATGGTGGCAGAGCACACACGTCATATGCCACAAGAGGCAATGTTTGGTTGCCATGTGGAAGCATTGATGACGTGGCAAGGTAGTATTGGGATTATCTTTAAATGATCATATCTTATGATTTGTAAGTTAGATTGAAGTGAAATTTATATCATTGGAAAGGTATCGACTAGATGAATGCAACAATATTATTCATTATAAGTTCTGAGGGAGTTGAAAAGGATCGAAAAATTTAGACCCCATTTCCATAACCATACCTTGGAGATTGGATCAACATAGTAACTACCTCCTGCTAACCTTGGTTGGGACCGAGATTAGAAGGGGGTTTGTTACACACACAACCACAAGTTGATCATTGGAAGAGACTTGAACTATGATGCGGCAATAAGAACAACTTACTTCATTGACCCAATAAACCACTCTCGACATAATTGGGAATATTCATTTGGTTGCATGCTTATGTTGATGTTAAGTAATGTGTTTCCTGTATGTTGATGAACACTATATTTTATGTGTACATGGTTAATGAATGACTAAGTTCCTGTTAATGTTGCGTAAGCATGGATTGTTTTGTTTCTTTATTAATTTGATGAGTATGAGATGTTAGTTGCTTACTGTTTATTTTCTCTATGCATGTGAGTTGTTCAATTAAAGGAAATGCGTTTTATTTTATGTGAAGGGGCTACTCAATTTCCCCGTGACTTTGGAAAAATGCATTTGAATGTGTCTTTCCTGAATGCAATTTCTTGTTCATGCATTTTTCCTATTTCGTCACTGAATTCCTATGTTTTTTAGCGAGTTATTCGTAGGTCACGATGCTTGTGTAAACTAGGAAGAACTCGTGAATTTTTCTAAGTGTTGAAGGCTTGAGAAATACACATAGAGGCATTGGTAGGACCCGCTAAGTTGGGGGTCAGAAGGTCGTTGGAAAGGTCAAACCTCAAGTGAAGACATGGTCTGTATAAATTATATAACTAATGCGTTATATATCCAAGATTCTCCTGATCACACACTATTTTAACTTCATGCACAATACATAATCTATTCCACCATTGATCATCACATGCGGAAATTAAATCAATTGCATGCACACATTTAAACCATAAAAAATCACACACATTAACACAGTGATTTACGGGAAAGCCTGAAGCTAAAAACCCCAACTATCTGTATATACTATATGTCATAGAGATCATGTAACAATCCTCATACAAAGCTTATCACAAGCTCTTAGTACAATCCAATTGCTACACACTAATCAAGCCCGATCTTGCAAATCCATGCACCGATCTTTACCAGCCTTTAGCCTGCCTCTACTGCGTAATCCCCACTGAAGAATGGCTCTAGATGAACTCCAATTACTCCAGCCTTGCTCACACAATCCTTAAAGGCATCTCCACTAAATTTGTGGTGCAAACAATGCAACACTATAGTCACAACTGATAGTCACACTTGCTCTTTCACCTACCTCTCCACTGGTCTCCAATGAACTGTCCATGCACTGTAGTTAACTGATGTATTCTTCAGTTGATTAATGAGTTATTATTTAGTGAATTAATTATTAATTAATTCACACCACTCTCACTAGTGTATCAATTAGTTAGATTAGATACAACTAGCTCAATTGAGTCTAACTGAATACAACTCCACCAACTACTTCTATAACTCCACCAAACTTTGTCACATGAGTTCTAACTGAAGTCCTCCATGCAATAGCTCCAGTAAACCCTCAGGAATAGCGTAATTCTTTCTGTCAGTTGATGTGCCACATCTATGCACTTAACTGTAGTGCTCCAAGAGAATAAGATAATGTTTAGAGTCCAAATATTATTAAGAGCTAATAATATTCGACATATCTATTTTTAGACTGGCAATCTAAAAATAGATTTCGCCCAATATGTCTAAAAATAGAAGTCCATCTATTTTTCCAACTTGATCAACCATCCACAAATAACATCCTGCAACTCATAGAATATGATTGACATGTCTAAAAATAGACTTTGCGCCAAAAATCACCTGTGTGGGCCCCACCTAGTTTAGGTGATCATTTTCCAACTAGGATCAGGAATGATGTTTCAGGATGCCTCCTTCACTGTTTCTTGTTGCAATCTTCATCATGGTCGATCCAGGTGTCTAGGTGTAAGCCTTTGGTGGGACTCGCAAGTTGGAAGTCAGAAGTTAGGTCAGGCTGGACTTCGAGTCAGGAGTCGATCGATCAATGGGGTCGGGGTTGCTGGTCAAGGCCCAGGGTGAAGTGGTCTCGGATGGGGGTCAAGTCGACTTCCAGGTTGGGGGTTAGGGATTAGATCCCATTGTTACATTTAATATGTTGTAAAGCTGGAATGGGTTGAACTCTGATTTCTTGAAGGGTGTGCCTATCCACATGGGTCTGTCCAAAGTGGTGGAGCACACGCATAAGGTGCTACGCAAGATAATGTTTGGTTTTCACATGGAAGCATTGATGACATGGCAATATAATATTTGGCTTATCTTTAAATGATCATATCTTATGATCCGTAACTCAAATTGAAGTGAAATTTATATCATTGGAAAGGTCTCGACTAGATGAACGCAACAATGTTATTCATTCTATGTTCCGAGGGATTTGACAAAGGTCGAAAAATTTAGACCCCATTTTCATAATCGTACCTTGGAGATTGGGTCAGCATAGTAACTACCTCTTGCTAACCTTGGTTAGGGATAGGATTATAAGGGGGTGTGTTACACACACAAGCACAATTTTGTCACTATAAGAGGCTTGAAGCCTCATGGGGCAATAAGAACAACCTATACTTCGTTGACCCAATAAGCCACTCTTGACATAATTGTGAATACTAGTTAAGAAATATAAAAAATAAGGAAGACGTGAGTAAGTATTTAAAGGTCCCCAAAGGTTGAGGTGATAAAGAAGCCAATTGACTCAGCATGTAAAAATTTGGAAATGTTGTCTTTACTTCAGGCAAATACTTCCACTACTCTCCCACATTCAAATTTCTTCTTTTCCACATATAAATTAAAATTTAATGTTTAACCTAAAAGAATGAAACACCTAAGTTTGAAAAGTGATAAACACACATACAAACACAAAATTGCTTAGAATGCTAAATTACAATATGTAGTGGTGTAAAATATCACTCTTATATCATAATGTTGTACCATGAGGTCTTCACCTTGTGAATTGATATTTTATTGTACTTATTTATAAAGAGGTTTTAAAAATTATGAAAAATAAAATTAATCTGTTGTATGTAATAGGGTTTTGGGGGATGTGGGATTGGGAGAGTTTATATATATTGTAGAATATATAAAAAAATATTTGGTAAAAATTATAAAAGATATTTATTAAAAATAAAGATTTTTTTTTTTTTTACAAATATGTATTTAGAAGGAGTTGAATAATTTTTTTTTTTACATATTCATATCAATATTGAATAAAATTAAAAATATTCTTTAACATCCCAAAAACAAATGCTATATCATAGATTAATGAAGTGGAAACTTTTACATTGTATGAATTGCTTTATTTGATTTTGTTTGAGATGATGTTGATGATGATGAAGAACTTCTATTAGGATTAGAAATGGTATTAACATAAGTATTCTAATGTTATTATATGTTTGTTAAGTGAAAAAGTCAATACATTTGTTGAGTTAAAAGGTCAAGAAGAATGATAGTGTAACACATATTTTGAAATTTAGATCTAATCTTAGTATATGTTGGATAATAAGAGAAAGCGCTTTTCATTTTCAACCCTTTTAGTGTCATGAAGATGATAGACACTTTCATCCCAAAAGAGTTTTGAGAATTGATCAACTCTCAATTTCACTATGGAGCTCATGAGAATTTAGCAATGTTTATGTTTTTCTATAAGTCCATTAACACAAAGAGGTACTTTTGATTTTAGAGATTTGAGATTTGGGTTGGCCACTTCCTTAAAATATCTTAAATTTCTTTTTTCCCTCAAACTATTTCCCACAACACAATTCCTCCTTAAAATTTGATGTAATAATATTTTTAATATTACCCTTATTTTTCAAAATGATATTTTCCTTTAACCCCAATGGTTTAGCCAAGATTTAGTATCCTATGTTAAACTTGCTTAAGTTGAAGGTGATTTGGCTAGAGTTTGAAGCAATTTTAGGAAGCCTTTTGTTTTCCATGTTTTTTGTTGTGTAGTAAACGTTCAAATTAATCTTTAGAAAAAAACATAACAAACTTTGGTTGGCTCCGGACTGCCACTAGGAAAAGTAGCCTAGTGGCCAAAAAATAATTGTTTGGTCATCCATGTCAAATATCTATAACAATTCATGGACAATTGAATAAAAAAATATAGTGGAGTGTCTCTACACCATGACTTATCAACTAAGGAAATTGACTAAAATAATTGAGAAAATGAGACCAAATAGAACCCATCATTTATAATTTGATGAGTTGGAGGTGTCCACCGAGATGGGCTCCTCGGTACTACCTGGACAACATTTGGGATTCGCAGGGTGGTCGAGATGATCTTCAATGCAACCCAACATTTATCCATACTTTTTGTATTGAAATGTGATTCATCTAACATAAAAAGAATTTCCTCTTTGACCTCATATCTACCAAGGAGAACTTGCCCAAGGAGAAACTTTAACTCTCAGTAAATGTCAATTGTATACAGGTACTAGTTTATATATATTGTAAAAAATATATATATATATATATATTTGATAAAAATTATAAAAAATATTTATTAAAAATAAAGATTTTTTTTTTACAAATATATATTTAAAAAAAAGTTGAATATATATTTTTAAATAAAATTAAAAATATTCTTTAACATCCCATAAACAAACACTGTATCATAGAGTAATGAAGTGGAAACTTATACGTTGTATGTAGTAGAAACAAATGCTATATTATAGATTAATGAAGTGGAAACTTGTATGTAGTATAATTTAACACTGACATGACATGTTTAAATGGGAAATTGATAAACAATTTATTACCAACACCTAAAATTAGCAAAGCCATTTATTTCAAGTTATTTAATAATTTTAAAATCATTGAATTTCTAACTTAGAAAACTTTGAAGACGTCTAAAAATTTTATAGACTTTATTCACTTCTCAATAGGCATTGCATATTTTAACTAATGGAAGTGCAGCAGTAATGTGAACGTCAGGCCGTTGTCACCATCAATCCCTAAAGAAACAGTTGGGGTCGTGCGTGCGGTAAACGAGAAGTAGTAAAAAAAATTGACTGGACGTGTAAATTGCAAACAAAACGATTTAAAACAGTAAATGTAAGGGTTTGTCCGGGGCAGCCGCAGAGGTAAATCCCAAATAAACCAATGGCGTTGTGTGGGGGGCGAACGTGATATAGTGAAATTAGAGAAGTTGGGGGTGTGTAAACTGCAAGTGAAACGATCTAAAACAGGGAATGCAAGATTTGTTGCAGGCAGAGGCACCTCAGACCCACGTGTTGCCTACAAATAAACAAATACCACTTAGTTTAAATTAGTGTGGTAATAAATTAATAAATAATAGTGTTTTAAAATCATAATGATGGAAAATACTAATTAAATATTTATTTGTGTAGTTTAATAATAAAAATTAAATATAGGATGAGTCTAGTTATTGTGTCACTTGATGATTTTTTTCATCGTAATCTAGAAATTCCAAATTCACTATCTTTTTGGCCAAGATGGGACATTTTGTGATTGAATTTCTTTACTTGTGAAGCTAGAGAACATTGATGCACAACCCCATTCTTCTCCACTAGTACTTTGCCCATTATGGTTTCCAGGTGCCAATATGTATATCCATTGCCTAAAGAAAATATCTTCCTCTATTAGTGCCCATATCAAGAATCAAGTAACCACTTTATTTTTTATTTCTTTATCATGTAAAAACGCCTTTCTACTCTTTAGTTCTTCTTATGTAAGGTCAATTTCATTTTTAGTAGATGAGAGTAGAGTTCTCGCCATTAATCTAAGCTTGGGTTTAGGGAGGGCCTCTATGACAAGTCTTGGATCTACTATGTTGGTCCACACTACATTGAGGCATGCTTGTTGTAGTGCTAACATCATAGACATTGGGATAAGGTGGGCGAGTGATAGAATGCAGGGGTGGATGAAATAGAGATAGAAAGTGCGGTATAAAAGTTAGTAGTAGGTGAGTAAGAGGAGAGATAACAAAAAAACTAGATGGTTGTTGGAGTATTGCACGGGAAGAGGAGAGGCCAACTAATTAGGTTTCTTTGGCGAGATAGTGAAAGTGCAAACCAACAAGGTGGTGGACTTCTCAAATGAAACTTTGAAACAAATAGAAGGAACAATAGAGGTAAAAGCTTGCCATGATGGCTTCAATAGGCTAGATTAAAGGGTGAGAACAACACTCAACAAAAAGCCCAAACTTGCAAGCAATTAAGAAAGGAGTAAGTCCAAGGAATAATGGAATACACCGTGCTCCCACACCAGAAAAAGACCTAGACAACGACACTTGAAAAAAGTAAAAACAAAATTAACGAGAGCAACAAGCTTACCCCATTCTGAGTGCACAATAAGTCCATTAACATATCAACTTGAGGTTTCATACTAGTTGAATAGATGAGGAAGGAGAGTACACATTGAATCATCTTGTAGACATGAGGGAAACTACCAGCACGATTGTGCGAAGCATGCTACTAGTTGTTGAAAACCAAAATCGTGTTGCATGCTCTTCTTGTTACCATTAGCTACAAGCTAGATTGAGGGTGGACAACAACCCCTTGTGCCACCCCATTTGTGGTTATTTCTATTTTATCGATTAATTGGGAGATATATAACTATGTAGAATCTTAATCCTTAAATACTAGGTCAAAATTCTTGAATTGACACTATAACCTCTAATTTTTAGATACACAACTCAAAAACATCCCCAAAATTAATTAAAGGGTTTGATCCAAACTTATGAAATTAACATCATAAATCCAACTACTTAAACTATACCCAATAAATTATTATTTTCTAATTAAATTTATTAATAAAAAACTCTTTATTCTATTATTAATTCAATTAAAAAAATTAAATTAAATTAAATCTATATAGTAAATCCCAAATAGTTAAACTATACCTAATATATATATATATATATATATATATATTGCATTAAATTTATTAATAAAAAATCTCTTTATTATATTGTTTGAGTGGGCCTAATGGTTAAGAGCATGTGTTTCGTCCTAATAAGTCATATGTTCAAAACCAAAGGGAGTAGTATGTTCAAAACCATTACCAAAGCAACACTGAGGAAGGCCAGGCCTTCTCCGACTATTATCGGCAAACACTGACTCATCACCTCCACCTAGAATAACCCCCCTTGTCCCACAAACAGGGGGATCTAATACACCTCTTGTCCCACAAACAAGGGGGTCTCATACACCAATTTGGTGTTTGGCTTGGCCGTGATCTTAAAAATTAACTTAATAAAATTTTAAAATTAAATTAAACCTATATAATGTAGAAACTGATATTTATATTATAAATTTTATAATATTTAAATTCCATATATAATATAATAAGTTTTGTATAATTTAATCTAAATAATTGAATATTTGATTTAAAAATTTGAGACAAAGATGCAACATAGAACCTAGGTGGTGGTCCTCTTTTTAAACCCATATAAAATGAATAAAATAAGTTATTTTTTTTAAGGTCACTACTTAGTTATTGTTTTGATTTTTTTAATAATGTGGGAAAACTTATCATAACTTACTTGCCAAAGCAACACTTGACATTGACTCATCACCTCCACCTAGAATAACTTGAAAAACCATGCCACCTGGAATAACCCTGAATAACCTGCTGTGGTCCCTAAAAAGACAAGCTTTCATTCTTGCCAATCCCTTAACCTGTTTCCTTGGATCCAAAAAAAACTAAATCTTAGCCAAACAAAAATAATGTTATACCATACTCCAAACCTTTTCAAATAATATGTTACTGTACCCTATATCTTTATTTAAAATTGTCCCATAAATTTTAATTAGTTAGATGATGTAAATTTAGACTTGATCTCAAATTTTTTATCACATCATAAAAGAAAGTTAGACCATGAAAAAAAACTACGAAGGAAAAAGGAAAATGAAGAAGGAAAAAAAACTAGTGGAAAAAAATACCATGGAAAAACACATATCTCTTTGCTAGTTCACAGTCCAGTGAGCTCCTCTACAATTAGCGGGGGCGCGAATTTTAAGTTGGCCAATTTTTTTAATTTTTTTTTATTGGAGGACCACCACCCCATCGGACTGTACGCTGTTCTGCTCTGCATTCTTGCCGAGGGATTACGACTACTTTAGGAACGGAGGACGCCGTTGAATTCATTTATCTCTGTCTGTCTGCCTGCCCTCTGGGCTTTTGGGATTCGCAGATGTGAAGAAAATGAGCGGGGAGGAAGTAGATAACCAGAAGAAGATGAGCAAGATCTGGATTTGATACCAGCCAGACATGGCGCCAAGCTTCGATTGTGTGGCCAATGCTTACATCGAATCCTGTGAAGACCAGGAGAAGCTCAGACAAAATGCCCAAATCTTGGCCCTGTCTGGTGAGAACGATGTTGATGAACCATTGTCCATGTTGGTCCACAGAGAGATCCATTACATGCCTCCAGAGGACTATTTGCAGCGGCTCCGGAATCGAACTCTCGACGTCAATGTTCGTCGAGAGGCCGTGGGCTGGATTCTGAAGGTAGTTTGTTTGTCCCCCTGTTTGATTCTTTGTTTTAGTCCTGTAGTTCATCTGAAGTTTTCAGATGTGCAGGTGCGTTCTTTCTACAATTTCGGGCCTCCAACGGCCTACCTGGCTGTCAATTACCTGGATCGATTTCTCTCGCGGCACAGAATGCCGGTAGGGCCGGGCGGTTTCTTGATTTGGGGTTTTTGCTTGATCTCTGGATGCCTGTGCTTTCTTGTCTTTTGCTTTTCTTGTTATTGAAAAGGGGATTCTTCAATCATTATTGTTGCCGCCATTGCAGCAAGGTGTGAAGGCTTGGATGATTCAGCTCATGGCCGTGGCCTGCCTGTCTCTCGCAGCTAAGATGGAGGAGACCCAGGTTCCATTCCCCTCGGACTTGCAGGTAAGAAAACAGGACCCCCAAAAGCTCTCGGGTTCTATCTTGTTATTGAGTTTTCTGAGATCTGATTGTTCTGTGATGGCGCAGAGGGAGGACGCCAGATTCATCTTTGATGCTCGCACTATTCAAAGAATGGAGCTTCTGATCTTGAGTACATTGCAATGGGGAATGCGCTCCATCACGCCATTTTCATTCATGGATTGCTTTGCTTACAGGGCTGTTCAAGGTCATGGCCATGGCCATGATGCTGCTCCTCCAAAAGCTGTGATGTCCAGAGCCATTGAACTCATTCTCAGTACTACAGAGGGTAATCCTTTGAATAATTTTCAGTATATGCCCACATTGTCATGGATTTCTTTTAGCAATGAACCCAAATGCCCATTAGATTTGAAAATGTTTAAATGCTGAGATTCACGGCTGCAGAAATAGATTTCATGGAGCATAGGCCATCGGCAATAGCTGCAGCAGCCCTGTTATGTGCAGCTGAAGAGGTGGTGCCTCTGCAAGCAGTCCTTTACAAAAGGGCTTTGTCCTCCTCCATTACTGATGTTGATAAAGTAAGCCATTTGCAGAGCGGGGGCTTTAGCAGTTGGGCATAGTTAAAAAAATTACAAGTTTCAAGTGAAAATTTCACTGATAATTAAGAAGAATAGCGGTAACAATGCTGATGAGTACTGTGCCAAACAACTTTTTTTTGGAATCTTTGAACACTGATATCAAGATTCTTTTGGAATCTTTGAACACTGATATCAATTGGTCTAATCCAATGATGATCTGTTTGCAGGACAAAATGTTTGGATGTTACAATCTGATTCAAGAGATCATCATAGAAGGAGGCTGCTACTGGACTCCAATGTCCCTACAATCCACTGATAAAACTCCAGTGGGAGTACTGGATGCAGCAGCCTGTTTAAGCACTACACCCACTTCAAGTTACAGCGTGAAGCCATATGCCTCTGTTACAGCAGCCAAGAGGAGGAAATTGAATGAAATCTGCAGTGCATTGTTGGTATCTCAAGTCCATCCCTGTTGACACAGTACAAGGTCCCCAGCTTCTGTTGTCGAGATTGGCGAGTGGGATTTGGTAGGGTTTTAGTGGAGCAGCAGATGCAAAACCCTATATAGATATATAATTGACTGCAAATGGGGTATAGAGTACTTAGCCTGCAAATTACTGGCCCTTCCTCGCCATTTTGACCAACTGGTTTGGCCCAGACTGGATTTTGTCTTGTTTAGAGGAGGAGGGTTTAATTCAGTTTGAATAATGGAGGATGATGATGACGAGAAAATACCCATAATATCAGTGAAGAAACTCATACACTGGACAGGCCAACCTTCCAAATATCTGTTTAGAAAACCATTATCTACTTTTTATGTCATACACTCATCAGATCAAACAGGCCCACCTTTCCATATATCTCCGTGTAAATCTTATCAGTATCCGAGTTCTCCATAGCACTGATATTTACTTTTAGATTTGTTGAAATTTTCATGAATGGTATTTTAACAAATTACTATATGTTTTTTCTTTTAAATAAAGTTGGGAGGTTGTATATATGGATTTGTTTAACAATTGTTTTTAGTGAGATTTTTTGGAAGTTTTTTCAGGTGTTTTTTTTGGTTTATTTTCTCAAAAAATTGACAAAAATTTATTAAAATCACAAGCTCAATGGGTAATTCCTGCCCAATCCAGTAAAAAAACCAGTTTAAATAACACAAATCAACATTTCACCTCAATTTTTTCCAGATTTGAGCACTGAAAAGTCCAAAAAGTCTCACTAAAGACAACTCCTTTTGTTTAATGAATTAATATTAAATATAATTTAAACTTATAAAAAAATATTAATTTATTAATTAATATTAATTTTTATGATGAATTGTTAAATTTATAGAATTAATAATCATTTTATTTTATGAATTTAAATTGCTTTATTTGTTTTTGTTTGAAATGATGTTGATGATGATGAAGAACCTCTACTAGGATCAGAATGGTATTAACATAAGTATTCAAATATTATCATATGTTTGTTAAGTGAAAAGCTCAATATATTTGTTGAGTTAAAAGGTCAAGAAGAATGATAAGTGTAATACATATTTTGAAATTTAGATCTACTCTTAGTATATGTTGGACAATAAGAGAAAGGGCTTTTCATTTTCAACCCTCTTAGTGTCATGAAGATGATAAACACTTTTATCCCAAAAGAGTTTTGAGAATTGATCAACTCTCAATTTCACTATGGAGCTCATGAGAATTTAGCAATGTTTTTCTATAAGCCCATTAACACAAAGAGGTACTTTTAATTTTAGAGATTTGAGATTTGGGTTGGCCACCTCCATAAAATATCTTAAATTTCTTTTTTCTCTCGAACTCTTTCTCACAACACAATTCCTCCTTAAACTTTGATGTAATAATATTTTTAATATTACCCTTATTTTTCAAAATGATCTTTTCTTTTAATCCCAATGGTTAAGCCAAGATTAGGTATCCTATGTTAAACTTGCATAAGTTGAAGGTGATTTGGCTAGAGTTTGAAGCAATTTTAGGAAGCCTTTTGTTTTCCATGTTTTTTGTTGTGTAGTAAAAATTCAAATTGATCTTTAGAAAAAAACATAACAAAATTTGGTTGGCTTCGGATTGCCACTATGGAAAGTAGCCTAGTGGCCAAAAAATAATTGTTTGGTCATCCATGTCAAATAACTATAACAATTCATCGACAATTGAATAAAAAAATATAGTGGAGTGTCTCTACACCATGGCTTATCAACTAAGGAAATTGACTAAAATAATTGAGAAAATGAGACCAAATAGAACCCATCATTTATAATTTGATGAGTTGCAGGTGTCCATGGGGATGGGCTCCTCGCTGCTACCTAGACAACATTCAGATTCGCAGGGTGGTTGAGATGATCTTCAATGCAACCCAACATTTGTCCATACTCTTTGTATTGAAATGCGATTCATCTAACATAAGAAGAATTTCCTCTTTGGCCTCATATCTACCAAGGAGAACTTGCCTAAGGAGGAGCTTAAGCGCCAGTAAATGTCAACTGTATACATGTACTAGCTCTATTTCCCTCTGGTGTGCCTAGTGCCCAACACCTAATCTACAATTTTATCCAATACTTCCATGTCTGTCAAGCAATCTTGCTCAATAACTATATCCCATTTCTCTTCGCTGATTTTTTCTTAGATATCCTGACGTATATTCTCCTTGTACTGTTGGGCAAAGGTTTTAACTCTCTATTGAGCACGCGGACCACCATGTTTGTGGAAGTAGGTTGCACCACAGCGACTCTGTGCCCTTTGATGAGGCATTGTTAGCTGGTTCCCAATTGTTAATAGAGGAAAGAATAATGACAAGAGAGAGACTAGATGGATCCAAACCTTGAGATTTGAGAGTAGAGGGTGCCTTGGTCTTGGAATTGTGGCAAGCCCAACAACAAAGAGAGGCCAAAGGAGGAAAGTATGTTCACAAGGATGCACTGTAATTGTATGCTCTACTAGGCTTAAAGAATGACAAACGAGAGACCACAGAAGACCGTTGACATTGTCAGAAGAGACAGAATGGAAAAACCAAGGAGATAATAATAAATTAAAGAAACAAAATTATACAACTCCGAAAAACCAAGGAGGACATGGATTCATTACTAGATGAAGTGTTAGTGAGAGAAGAGCAGAGCCCACCCAGAAGAATGATGATTCTCCCCTCGCCCTTAAGTTCCATAACTTGCCATTGTCACAATCCTAGATCTCCCACTTAATTGCATGAATGGCCAGCCTTGCAAATAATGAAGTTTATGCATGAGAAGACTAGCTCATATTGGTCTCGACCACAATTGCAATCCAACTAGATTGCGCTTCATTGAAGTGAATAAATTCCATTTACTAAATGTTGCCAATCCCCTACTTTCTTAGGCAAGGTTTGTCGTAATGGCTAGGCTATGATCTTCAATGCAAGTTTCATTAGTGTGGATGGTGAATGATGGGGGTGGTGTATGATTGTGTCCCTTGCATGTCTTTTGTCTTCTATGCTATTTAACCTCCTTTCTTTACATTAAATATTTAATTATAGTTACGCTCTCAATATGAAAAATACTTTTATATATTTTATTAAATAAATTAATATTTAATAAAATAATAAATTCATACACATTAAAATTATTTATTTCTATAAAATTATAATGTATATTATAATTTATTTAATATTTAATAAAATAATAAATTCATACACATTAAAATAATTTATTTCATCTCAAATTATAAAATTATATTGTATAAATTAAATAGGTTTAATGTGTTTATAGAATGAAAGAATTAAAAAAATATATTTAAATTCATAATCAACTTTTTAAATAAAGTAAATTGGTAATATGAACTTTTTTATATAAAAGGTTTATAGATATAGTGTGTGTGGGGTAAGTGTACCTAATATATACTTTTAAATTAAGTAATAAAAAAGGCCAACAAGACTTATGGCCATTCCTTGTAATGAGACTCTTGGTTTTTCGATGCTCTGCGTTTATTGGATTTGAGATGTATTAGTAAATTGGACATTTTAAGTGTATTTATGTTCGTGTCTTTTGGCTGTATAGATTTAGTATGGTATTAAAATCACTTTGACAGAGAGTAAAGGAGAAATAAAGCGATGGCTTAGGAAGTGTATTGAATAACAATGGATAGTGAATAGTAATGGATCAAAGCATTGGTTACACAAAAGTGAGATATAAGAGGGCATGCTGAACCAAATTAATGATAAGTTTTAGGTTAACTTGAAAATGAGTAATTGTTTTTCAATTAGCAATTTTGTTTTAGGGGATTTTTTGATTTCGATGGAAAAGAAATGTTTGAGATAGTTTGCGGGTTAGTGTTTACCTTTAATAATGTGGAGGAATTAGCACTCTAAGGAATTAATGTATTTCTCAAACATAATTGTTCCAAGTTAGTATAATAGGTATTACAATCTTCATCATTCAATTAGTACTCTCGAGAAAACCTTGAAAAGAGGAAAGTGTGGAAAACATCAAATAGAGGATAGTCATTTTGTATAAAAATTTCAAGTCTATCTCTTTCATACATGTTAGTTGAGAGTGTAAGAAACATGTAGAATGCATGGCTAATGAAGGGGCAAGCTTGCCCAAAGGGATAATAATTTTGAAAGATGTTAAGGGGACATTGAATGATCTTCTCTCTCCCCCTACTTAATTTGATTTAGATATATTAATGGAAAGATCGGTTGAATCCTTCAAGAAAAGTGTTTCCACAACTCAAAAAAAAAGAAAGGGTCAAATATCAAGGCCGTATACATGTTCATAATTAAATGTTGTTCCACTAGTCATATGCCTTTTTGAAGTCAATTTAAATGATACGTGTTTGTTTGGTCATAAGAATCTATCCTACTTAAGGTATTTCAACAAAATGCTAACATTGTTTACACTATCTCAGGAATCTAGTTTGTTTTGATTGTAACATCTAAGAGAAAATATATTTGATTTACATGGGAAGGGCCTTGGCCAAAATCTTGTATCGGACATTTAAGTAGGTGGTTGGTCCCTAACCATTAATTATTTTAGGGCCCCCAAGTTTGAGAATGAACCAAATAATTCCTTTGTTATTGTTGACCCCCAATGATCATTTTATAATAGCTTATTTATACACTTGCATCATATAAAGGTTGATGAAGTCCCTAGTTTCCTTATAGATTTTTCTCAAAAGGCTATCTTATTCAAGAGGCACATGCTTGACCATCTTCATCATTGAACTTACTAAATCTTCCAAAGTTAGTGACTACTTACGCATCATTGTTTGGACCTAAGAAGGTCTATGTGGGACCACATCAATATTATTAACATGTTAAGGCCTCAAGATTGAAAAAACATAATGTAATGGGTGATAAACTCCCTCTCAATGTCCTCTTACTTGGTGATCTTCCCATTTGAGGTTTTAACCATACATATTTTAACAAAGGCTTCCATGTAGACATGTGTTTAAAAAGACTTTCATTGATTAGTATGTAATTCAAAGCCAACAAAGTGTCACTCTCAACTGAGCACCCATACCATGACACATTTTATAAACTATAGTAATGTGATCAATCTTGGTAGCCTTGATCTTGAAACATTCATTAATAGGGTTGTATAGAAGTCTTTTCTATTAACCTTTTCAAGCCCCTCCTTAATAGATTAGAGCAAATTTTGTTAAATTGAGGTGTTATGTCACCCATAATCCTTTGAAAGAGGTGGTACAAGCAATGCTAACCTCCCACTAATTTAGAAATCATATTAGGAATTTTGATTCTTTTCCAATGAAACCAACCCCCTAATTAAATATTTAAATATATTGATTGATGGTTTGAGAATGCACCCTCCTTGTAGACCTACACTATCATAGTTCCTTGGAAAATAAAATAGAATGTCTTTTGGTCAAATATCATATCTTGATCAAACCTTTTCTGAACTCTTTCATTTTCCTCCCTAAAAGTTTGTACAACTCAAGCCTAGTCTTGTGAGCATTCTATGTTATTTCTCACCACAAGGGATTTTCACAATAATAACACCATTTTGTCTTTTTAAGTATCCACCATGTTAAAATCTCATACGCAAGCCAGTGAGATTCAAATAGTTCATCTTCCATTCATTTCTCCTCGTTATCATTGGATATGTATCCATTGAACATTACCAACATGAAACCATTCAAGTTCCTTCTAATCCACACCAATATCTAAAAGGAATGGAACCCCATGCACAACAAAAGAGGCACACTTAGGTAACACAATAATTACAAATGTAGCTTTTTAGCTTGTCATGACCATTAGTATCTGGTCACATTTTATCATATATAACTTAAAATGCTATTAACCTAATTTTTGGGCACCTTTCTAAAATTTTATACAAACTCTCCATTATTAAGAAAATACTCTCACATATCATGGTAATATAATAGTGAGATAACTTTGTCTAAAGGTGTGAGGTCAATTATTTGCTTAGAGTTATCAAGTGGAGTTAGTTAAAACATGTCTCTCATGTCATGTGGAGACTTAAATAATAGGGGTGAACCATTCATTTATACATTACAATCTTGGTATATGACATCATTTCTGACAATAAGTCTTTGGTGGTCCAAGGAGGTAAAGGTTTTGACTCTCAGAAATCCTAGTGGCAGATTGTAGACCAAAGGGCCCACATTTCTAGTTTTCTTTGAGTTTTCCTTCCTCCGCCACTGTTATTATACTATTATATTATTTTTTCCTCTTTCACAGGTGGTTATTTTGCATGGAGTGGGTGACGGGGATGCTAGAACCCTAACCACCTTAGCCCCTTGGTCCATGCTTCACAAGTTTTTTATGGAGTCAATGTCTCTGCTTCTTCTTTGATGGGTGTCTCTATTTTTTTAGGTCATCATTATCGACGTGGATGTTGTTTCTTGGGTGGACATGGGGTCTTGCTCGGTGTCATATTCATTTCCGCTTTGATATGTTCTTGCACAACCATTTCAATTTCGTATGAGATCAGTGCTGAATCCTTTCCTTGGGCCCTAAGGCCTCTTTCTTCTGCCGTTGGGGGTTCTTTTTTGGGCTCATGATGTGGGTTCCTCATCTCGATGAGTCATCTCTAACCCTGGTGGGTTTCATTTTGGATATTGTGGTCTTCCTTTGGATGCAACAACTCTTTTTATTTTTTGTTTTTTTAGGCGACTTCACTCTTAAGCTAGCAACAAGGTTTGCCAATATTTCCTTCGGTGTTGCTGCTAATTTTTTTCTTCGAAGTCACGCCTCCTTTGTGGCATTTGATTGGTTTGATTATCAACCCACTGCTTGTTGGGTTTTTCGATAGGTTTATTGAATGTAATGGCTACCTATTGTTGGGCTTCTTGTCCTATCTTTTAATGGGGTTTTTCAGTGGGATTGCATACCCCATATACTGATTTTTTATCTGTCATTTTTGGCTTAGGATTTCATACGCACGTTATGCGTCTACATAATTTAATTTTTTTTTACATTAATAAAAAATACGACTTTTTTTATCTAGAAAAAAATATGACATCATTTTCACATAATATAAATAAATGATAAAAAAAGGTTTTAGTTAAGATATACGATTCACAATAAAGAAAATTGTTAATCCCAACTCCAAGCTAAATCCTTTTGCAACCTTATAGCCGATTGTTCACTCATGAGACATTGCTCTTTACCAAAACATTCCTTTTATCTTTTCACTCACATCCTTACCTATTTAAGATATCAATTTGAGCCAATCTCATGAAAGCAAAAAAAACACATATGCCCAAAGCTCAACTCAATTTGCATATTAAAAATATCATGAAAAACTAAGTCTTCAGTATCTCAGGAGTCCCCTTAATGCAATTTATAATAATATTTCTAAGAATCCATAGATACATAAGAGAAAAAATTATTTGTGAGCAATCAAACTTGATATTTGTGAGCAACCAAATTATTTTGGGCATCTCATTACTAAGATTACTAAGAGATGAAATAAATCCATTGATATGCACACAACACTATGATTAAAAAGACCATTAAAATAAAGGATAAGCAACTAGGCAAGCAAGCGATTAACTTCAAAGAAACTTATTTCAATGCCATACTTAAATTCCCTTCCTATGAATAAAATATCCACTATGAGGATGTTAATGAATTCATAGAAAGGCACAATATGTGTATGGTTTGATAAACAAGAAGATGGTAAAACCTCAAATCCAAACCTAGAAATATATGTTTAAATTACTAGCAGTCCTGTACATTTCATAGTTCTATGACCAATTCTGATCTAAGCTCTCAACTAAAATTTTCCTACGCTCAACTTACATAATTCACGAGGTTAAAAGGGAGACTATACTTTTCCTTACGCTCAACTTACATAATTCACGAGGTTAAAAGGGAGACTATCATCCATGATCAAGAATAAGTGATTAGCATTGAATGGATGATTTAGTTCAATTAATGAATTTCAAGTAAATTCTGAAATTCTATGGATTCTCTTATGCTATAGCTTATTAAAATTAATACATAGGTTTTCATAAAGGATCACTACAAACCTACGAGTGGAACTAGTTTAGTTCTAACACTTGGTAGCTTAAGAGAACTATATCATGGGGACTTTTGTAATGAGTTTTTTTTATGAAATTATATACGTGTTTAATAATATGTTTCATGATAAAACAAGGATGGCTGCAAGGCAGCTAGTCCCTGCCTTGAGCCAGCCAGAGTTGGAGCAGCAGATTACCTTGAGCCAGCTGGATTTTATGTATAATTATTTTCATGTGTCCTTGCACAATGCAATATGTTCGAAATAGAAAGCCGGAGCTGGATTTTATGTATAATTATTTTCATGTGTCCTTGCACAATGCAATATGTTCGAAATAGAAAGCCGGAGAAGACTTTGAGGTTCGAAATAGAATACCAGATTATATTGGTGATTTAGTAGGACCAGTCCTGGCACGATGAAATCCCAGAACTTAATTTTTTTCATTGACCATCAAACAAAGCTAAAGTACTGAACCGACAATTTGCTGGGAATCAGACCCTGCTAAGTCCCCACTGCGATGTTCAATCTATGACAGGTCACATCTTTTTATACACGTATTTTAACCGGATTGTCATGTTCGATGTCTTACAACTGTGATATTTTTATACAAGTAAACTGTAGTTTATTGTAACATGAATACTGTGGTGATTTATTAAAAAGAACGCAACAAACTCATGTATTGGTGATTTATTAAAAAGAATGCAACAAACTCATGTATTGACGCATGTTAAAACTATACTTCCGATAAAATTACATGGGCATCTGCGTTATTGGGATGTGATTTTATAAAGTAATTTTTAAACACTTGAATGACATACAACACCTGTAAACACTTGAATGACATGTGGATTTGGATTCAAGAAACGTTCTCGAGTGAGGGCCACGTTTCAAACGAACATCAACAAGAGTAAGTAATACAACAGGATTTTGAGAGGAATTGTCTTTCGATTTGCTTCAGCGCATTTGAAGAGCAGGAGGTCCGGTGATCGATTCCCAATCAGGCTCTCTTTCAACTCGGATCCTATGCATTCCTGCAAAATCTCCTGCCAAAGATGATGACGCTTATAAAATTTTCAGGAACTTGGCCACATTGCTATTAGAATGAGGCTACTTTGTGCAGGTAACTATTCAAGATCTCGGTAAGGAAAGCTGGGTCACCACCATAATCTGAGCCCCTCTCATATTGCAACACTTTAATATTTCTGCGTATGGTTCTTATGTTGCTTCGATTCTTCAATGCTATTCTTCTGTATTTTGTTTTGGACTTTAATTTCTGTAAACGATTGCCGGTGTAGATCATTTCATTTGGCCAATGATAGGAATAAATTAAGACAAGCATATGTCTGACTTAATTATGAGAAACTTTTGAGATCTGAGGCCTATGGATTCAAATGGAATTCTAGAGCTTGTTGATTATTCTTATTATATTTGTCTGTGACGAGTACTTGCCGATGTCAAATCATCTAATTCATGATAATTGAACTGTATACTGCCTTCCTTCCGAGACAATACCGTATGTTCATTCATGCTACTAAAATAATATAACAGTTATAGATTGAAAATAATGGTAATCGGAACGAATCAAATGTCCAATAGACTCTGAGTTTGAATCGATGAGGGGGCTATGCATTCGAGACCTTTACATGAGGATAGGTATAAATTGCTAAATATGAGTAGGCCAACAATAAATTGATTGCCAGAACCCAAAATACATACCTCTAGGAAAACAATTCTACTGTATAGGAAAGAACTAAATTCTGGTGCAAGAAAATTTCCCAATTTAAGCTAGTGGTGAAATACAAAGTTATTAAAAAAGACAGTGTCCAAATTGGTCGAAAAGATTTTTAGTGTTAGATATCTAGAAGGGTATGGCAATAATCGAGATCCATAAACGAAATGTAGCAAAATTATCTATTCGAAATAATCAGTACGTGTAATTTTTTGAAAATATACAAGTATTACCAGAAAACATTTGAGTCTTGTACTGTTGTGCAAAGGAAAAAGAAACAACCTAATGGTGGAATAGCGAAAAGGAGCGATCAGGAAATGTAACCAAAAGAGGATAGATGCATTATTCACTGATAGTAAAGAAATGCAAACCTTAATATTAAATCTGGCAAAGAATGGAAGGAATGCATAAGCGAAAACAAGAAATATTTTATTCCATAAATTACATTACAGTCCCAAAATGCAAGAAAAATTAAAACATCTGGAATAGACTGACCATAATAAGTTAAATATTACAAACATCGATAAAATAGATGGTGTCATTATCAGAAGTCACAAAAGTATTTTTAACTATGTAAGAACCTATGCCTTATTACCGAATGATTCTGAGTTTGCGCCCTCCTTAGCTATGTATTATTCCAGATTTTTTTAACATTAAAAGTGCAGGAGCTAAATTGCATTTGATTAATGTAAGTTTTGCATTGTTGTTGTCATACATTGCAAAAGACAGTGGAAATCTCTTTCACACTACAAGACGACTACCGCATTTCACTATAAATGCCGCATTTATTTCTGTAAATTATCAATTAGAAATGTAAGAGTTACTGAAAACAATTTAAAAATGGTAAGAGACTGTTTGTGCCTTGCAGGAATACCATAATTTTTTTGGGGATAATTGTTTCCTCACCCAATAAGCATCGACCAAGAACAAAGCCTGTAGTTGGCAGCCTATTTCAGGTTCTTCCGGTTCCTCCGGAACATAAGCGCTGACGGAAAACAAAGCCCATAGCCTACAGTTTCCAAAGCCTGCAGTTGGAAAGCACAGACGAAGAATATGGTGTATTCGAACTGTACCTAAATGGGGCGCAGCATTATCCCGGGAAGGCTTCTTGAACTGACGGGGCAGAAAATAGCGAAGAAAATGAAGAATTATGTCTTCAGCGCATAGCACAGAAAATGAAACACGTTAAGATAAAAAAAGAAATGTGGCAGGATAAGGACATGTTTCAAGAAATTGACTAGCCACATGTAATCAATCATGCAATGAACAACGTGTAATCTACTCCATAGGACTATCTTCCATCGTGCAGCAGTTTGGGCTGTGATATATTTGTGAAGTGATATATTTGTAAACATTAAATGTTTGATGATTAATGCTAGCATTATTCTAGCATAGCATTACTCTATCTTATATAAGGGATATTAGTGACTATAACTTATGAAATATATCTTATCGCCTCGATATGAGGCCAAATAAGACGGTAAAACGTTTTATTGGACAGCAAAGAATATACTCAGAATATAAAAATTGAAACTTTGGTTATTCGCAGGGACTAATAAGTTTAAGCTGCTAAAAATAATGCTTACCCCTCCATTTCGATTCCTATAGTCCCTGCCTTAGCCGCAGGCGGCAGGGACTAATAACTTCATCCCCCAAAGAATGTATGCTAGGCATTATTAATTGGTAAAAGAACATATCGACCCTTTTTACTACCAAGGTTATCAAACACAATTTTTCACATTTAACTTTATAGACATACAATATTTTGATATCAATAGTTGTTTGAAAACATTACTAATCTATTTCCCCCTTAAAACTATGAAGGGAAAGTGTCACCAATATACCTTAAATGTTAAAGGGGGTTGCAAAATTTGATAAGATAGAAACTATAAATGTTGAAGGGAGTTGAAAAATTGAATAAGATGAGACCATGGTGTATAAAAAGCCTTGCTCTTTTTATGATTTTATGATCTTAAGAAGTTATTCCCTTTTATGAATTTATATCTAAATAAGTTATTTGAAAAATCACATGATAGAGGAGGGGCATGTCTAAGTTAGATTATAAATGTTAAGGTGAGTGAAATTAAAAAAAAAAAACTTTTCATATTGAATGCCAAATTTCTCACTTTTAGGCTAATTATTTCCAAACTAAGGTCTAAGTTGACCTTTTTAATTGGAAATTTAAAAAGGACATTGTTAAACATCCCAACTTGCTTAATAAAGTAAATTAAATGATGTTCGATAAATTTTTCATCAATATCTTGGATTGCATTGATATAATTCTTTCAATTCATTACTTTGTATGACTTTCTCCTTGAATTAGTATAAGGAAACACAACACTTCTTTAGGGTAAAGGTGTAATGTAATTATCATTTCCTTCATGATTCACATCTTTGACAATGTGTTTGAAATTTCACTCATTGAAAAAGAATGTATGCGAGAAGGAATTAATGTATACTATTCTTGTCAATTGGAGTTAGGTTTGTCGTTGGTGGACAGTCATCAATTGTTTCTCTATCTTCCAATTGAATTCTATTACTATAGCTTTGAAGGTTTTCAAATTGAGAGTGAATACAAATGCTAATTTATCAACCTTGTGAATTTGTCTCTCAAAGAGGAAGCATTTCTAGTGAATGAGACTCTTTCTTTCAAACCTAACACTTTGCATTATGATTTGGCTCTCCAAATTAGAAATCTCTCTACTCTTTGATAAATTATTTCCATGTATGTTTTCAACTTTGCACTAGACAAATCTACAAAACAAACACCTAGCATCCCAATAGTGAGCATATGACATCATTACTATCAGAAATAGATTATTCAATTATTTATATATTTTGTTTTTCTCATTCTCACCTTGTTTTCTCTTATAAGTTATCCTTTTGAAATCTTGAATTTTAAAGTCAGTCAACTTGATATTCAAGGCCTTCATCTTACAATTTTTTAATTGTTTGATGAACAAGGGTGCTAGTCGAACCATGTGACTCACTAACTTTATTAAGGCTCCTTCATCTTTCATTCAATCATTATTTCCTTTTTCAGTTTCAAAAAAATGTTAAAATGTGGAAAACATTTGTAAGCAATGACTTGATCATCTTGAAATAATTTTTCCTTTGGTTTAGGGGAGAAGGATTATTTAGGCATAATGTCTTCTAGCGGTTTGATTTTTTGCACTCTTCCTAAATTGGAACCTTCTATCATACATTCCTTCTTGAAGTTCCTTTCATAGTTCCTAAATTACTTTATGCCTCACATTTAAGGACATTGACCATCTTCTCAAAAGTTAGACATTGGTTAAAATTTGAGGATCCATGGTCCCTTAGGATGACTTGCTCCAATAATTTCTTAATTCTTCATCCTTCTACCTCCATGGAATTATTGGCCCTCTTGTATACTTCCTCTTGCTCATGTTGGTGATAAATACTCCAAATTAAGCCTTGAGATACAAATATATTTTTGATCACATGTAGGGGCTCTTGAACCTTGATGGGATTTTATAAAAAACAATACTTCTTAAGATTTGGGAAAATTTGTTCACTTTTTCCTACAACCACTATCTCACAAACCTTGATAGTGAAAGAAAACTTAAATTAGGGTTACATTTAACTCATTTTAAGAGTCTTAGTTGCTCCATGTAGGTTTGTCTAGAAGTGATCTCTTCAATCATACTCTAATGGGAATGTACCTTGACAATGTCTGAGGAGCTATAGATGAACCATAATTCTTGATATATCAAGTTTCAACTTGAATATACCAATCCCCTATCAACTTCATCACCTTCATTGAATTAATAGAAAATTGTATGCATTCGTCATAGTGAATAGCTTCATGTAGACATGCTAACACGTAAGTGAAAATGTTGAGATACTACCAATGGTTCCTAGTCTTCCAAAATACCTGGTAATATACATGGACTAGGTCAAATGTAATCTTCCATGATGGTTTATAGCTTGATTTTTTTTTTACATGAGCATATGTAATGCATATGGTATGAGGCAATGAAAAACACATTATTTTGTCTTTCTTAGGTGACTTGGATACCAAAAGGTATGAATGAGGTTTATTAAGATCTGGTTTGCATAATTGAACATGGCGTTGTTCTCCAAGGCATCATACATGATTGGAACCTAGCTTAATTAAAGGGCTAAGTACCTACTACTTCATACATTCAACTCATAAACATTTGCAGTTCTTTGATTTCCTCTAGTAGGTTGTTGACGAAATATATTTTATCTGTTGCTATTTTGTAAGTTTTGGTGGAATGCACCATTGGATAACATGCATGCTATTTATTTTTCCCATTCCACCCATGCTTCGCTCACATGAATTGCTAGAGTCAAAAAAATATAAATCTTGTGGATGTTTGTGGAATTGTAAATACTAATAATATCACCTCCCTAAGACTTTAAAGCATTCAACTAGACATCAATATTATAGATCAAATTCCAAAGGAAATCAACACATTGAAAAAAACTCCTCCTCAACCTCTAATCAAATTTATTGTCGTTGTCATCTCAAGTGGGAAAATTCTTGTCCTTTCTAGTATGAAATTGAGAAGGTTGAATTTGAAGAAATGTTTAGGGAGAGGCCAAGAGAAATTATTTGGAGGGAGTTTTTATCTTTTGAGAAATTATAAAAAGAGATGCTTACCTTATGGAAATGGGCTGGTTGCTTGTGGATTTTCGGTAATTTCTACTTGAGAAGGAGAATTATTTTGATCAGGAACTAGGAGAAATTTGATAACTGCACTAGATAGTTTGTGGGGATAAATGAGGCTAGGAATGTACATGACCAATTTGGGGTAATAATGTTTATTGAGTTTGGTAATTGATTTTTTTCAAGTCTAGGAGTCTCTCTGCCATTCTAAGGCTAATTAGTTGTATTTCTTACCTTGTGTTGATCTATTGGGAAGAGTAAGGGATATGGTTGAGCACTTAGCATTTGATCCTATACCTTTATTGAGCTTGAGCCCATTATTGGGGAGAGTAGTTGGGTTTGGGTGATTCTATGCCCCTTGGATGCAATCCACCCATCCCCCCAAAACCCACTTTTGGTAATTTTCATGTGGAACATTGGTTTGGACCAGAGTTATTCTTTAGCAAGGTGAAGTTCCACTATTTTTGGTAGTTATTGTTGACGTGCTTTATTGCTTTAATATCATTGATTCAATTTGATATTATTAGATGAAAAAATGGATCCTAGCAGGTAAAATTGGCCCCAATTTTTCACAACTAGATTCTTGGTGGGAGAAGAGAGTTGCTAGAAATTAAAGATTGTAATTTAAAAGTATGAAACACTTGACCCTAAGCTAGTTACCGATAGGTAAGATAGTCTTAATTATAAATTATTTATATTTATGTAATTATTTAGATTATTTTAGTTGTGTAATTAGCTACTTAATTTCATTTCATTTACTTTGGTTTGTTTACCCTTTTGTTTCCTTTCTTGTGTGTTCATTGAGCTTAATTATATTTGTTTGATTTGATAATAAGTTATGAATGCCCGTATTTTCTAATTGCACATTTATTGTATTGAGTGCAATGGTTGAGTTAAACCAAATATTTCTTGCTCTTCCTCAATTTTACAATTATAATTAACTTTTTGATTTCAATAAAAGGAAAAAAAAAAGGATAAATAATTTTCTCGTTATAGGATTTTGACAACACTAAAACATTATTTAAGATCTCTAAGTATGTTTAAAATATATTTTCCCTTCTCTTTCAAAAACAAATGTGTTTATGTGTATTTTCACACATACAATGAGGCATATAGGAAAAATTAAAGGCATGCACTTTTTTTTATATATACATAAACCTTGAAGCAATCATAACTAGTCATGAACCATGGAGCAAATCATAATTAAATATGTAGCAAGACATAATCATAAACTTGAACTAAAATTAGGCATTTTCTATTCATTTCAAAGAGGGAAAATGAGTTCACTACATTGATTTACAAGTCAATTATTTTATTTTTATTTTATAACAAAACATGAAACTATGGGATGCCTTGATGCATGAAAAAGTATAAATCCTAACACTATATTAAAAAATATCATGAAAAAATAATCAAACTTAGAAGGTGCATCTATTAGTTAAGAGAGATACCTAGAACATAATTCTAACAATTTGAATATACAAATAGAAAATTAAATTGGTGTGGGAACCACAACCTCACAAGTCAAACCCGCCCATCTCCTAAAACAACAAAAGGAAGTCCTCTTGAGTATATTTTTTCTAAGGGAGTCCCTTGGTTAAGAAACGCGAACTTGATATGTCATCAAGTCCACCCTCTGATGCTCCCATTAGACTTGTGCATTAGACAAAAGGAGACAGGAAACATCATGCCCAAAACCTAAACCATGTCAAATGATCCCAAAGATAATGTTGCATCTCCACATTTATAATAAAATGATTCAAAACATTGGAATTTTGAAAAGGAAAGAAAATTTAAGGGTATGACATTAACAAAGTTGTGAGGGAAACTTCTAAATACAGGTAAAATTGTATACCCATGAATATAAAATGAAAACATTAAAAAGGATGTGCTAATAGGGATGATAACATTTGGAAGATCACCACTATCCAAGGAGACCCTAAATCTAGACCCATGTTGGCCTCTAAGGGATATCAAAACCCTATATGAATCACACCCTAATGTGTAAAATGTTGGTTGTGAGTCAACTCCAAGATTCATATGTGCACAACCCAAAGTGCATTATATATTGGTTTCCTATGTATTTTTTTATTCCTTTTCAGAATGCATGCAATGTATTATATGTTTTAAATGCCACATATACATGTGCGTGAGTGTGCTTATACACATGTACACCCACATACAAATAAATCATCTATGCGATGTGTAACAATAATATCAAGACCAGTCCATGTCTATGCCTAGATGACCTAAATGACTTATAACATAGAAATGAGTATTTATGTCCTTCCCTTTTCAAAAAAAGAAATGACCGAATGATTTCTATATTGCGCTTGTTTTGGATGTGCATAATATAGGAAAGAGAAAATTATTAAGTATTAAAAGTGTAGATGGTTATGGAGTAAATATGAAATTACTTCCATTGACTTCTTTAAGTGAGGTTACCATACAATAGTTTAAGATTCATTTCCTTTACAATACATCCATGCAATGGTGTGTGAGATAGTTACAAATATTCTAATATTGATGTATTATTTCAATGCAACGCATAGATATAGTTTATGATAGCTTTACAATTGCCATATCTAACAATTATTTTTTCTTTCCATATTTCGATGCATTATGCAAATATGTTAGAATTAGAACTACTGTTAGAGTTAGACCATTATTATGTTACAATAAATTCTTATTGTCTTTCAATGCAATATGATGACATATAAGAGATAGAAATCTTAGAGTTAGACTATGTTGGAACTAGTTCTAAGATCTTATTGGGATCAAATAAAATACATGGATATAGGCATAAATTTGAGTTAGAATTTATTTTTCAAATCAATGCACACTTATGTGTAAATGAAGCTAGTTTGAGGAGTTCATTTATGTGAATAGTCGAGGTAAATAATGTTGTTAAGTGGCTCAATGATGATATGATGATATTTTTGATTAGATCATATTGATATAATAATATTGATGAAATTAAGGTTGTCGATGGATAACGTGATTCTTAATGAAATTTTCCGTTGATGGAAAAGTCTCTTATTGGGAATATTGCACTTTTGTGTGTGAATTCCATTGATTTTGTCACATATTTAAGGAAAAAATTGAAGTTTTTAAAAGGATTTCATATGGATCATCAATCTCTCATTTTTTTTAGGGTAAACCAACTCAATCATTGATATTTGACTATAAATTATGTAGAAATTCAACTATCCATTTAGTCTAGCGATTATGGGTAGGAATGGTGGGAATTGGGTTCTCTTCAACTCCAAACCTTGTTTCCTTTAAGGATGATATAAAAAATAGTAAAACTTCCACTTTATTTGCTTCAACTCCTTTCCCTACTGCCTATATTGTAGATAAAGTGGAAGATGGGTCCTAGGTGGATATCACAATGCCAAAAGTTACTCACCTTCTTCAAAACTATGAATGAAATATTATTGTTGGCTCAAGTAGATGTCATGTAGCTCTTAAACCATATAAATATTATTGATATTGAGTTAGTTTTCATGGTTATTTTCCTCTTTCTTATGTGTACCTATGGATTCACTCAATTTGGATAAAGAATTGTGAGATATCTCTCTATTCCAAGAAATTTTTATTGTTCAATTGTAACATCTCGGCCTTTAATCCCCCATAGATATTGTATTTGTAATTAATTATGTTGATGGTTCCTATATGGGAGAATAAATGTAAATGGGTTAAAATCATGGGGGCTTCACTCAATGAACCTTTGACATATCAGGTGCGTTCGTGGCATATTAAAAAATACCTTTAATTTGACTACATATTGGAAAATACCTCTAAAAATAAATTTATTTAACCCCCTACCAATACAAACCCCATACACCTTCCCAATTTAAAAAATCTCTACTTTCACTAGATATTATAGGTATCCATTTTTTTCATTAACTTTGAGCTTCATTTTTTATACCTGACAATATAAAAATCATTTACGGATATATCCCCCAATATATCGTCATTTTCTCCTCAATATATATCCCCCAATATGAATGCACGTGGTATGGTATTGCTCCCTAGTGAAGCCCCCATGGTTAAAATATCCACAACAATTGTAATTATATTTTAATAGCAAATGATAAAGAGGTAGATTCTTAATACAAAGCATGAGAAGCCATGATAGGGAGGGAAGCCAACAAAAGGGATTTACAAAATTAATACTTGCCAATAAATTATTTGGCTAAGCTAAATATTTATAAGATCTAAGATTGTCAATTTTTCCCTAGAAAATATTTAATGGGAAGGATGTGGTAGTAACCGCCATATTTATGGAATTAGTTGAGTTGTACCCCAATTGAATTATCCAAAATATGTGCAGAGTACTACTCAAAATACTTTTGGATAACGAGAAGCTTACAATTTGACCACTATGGGTAGATCTAACATGAAACCGATCAAGGAAGAAAACTATGAAGAAAGATAATAACATGCAAACAAACACTCATGTTGCAAGTCAACAGGGCGCACTGACATGGTGGTAACATATCTTTTCGACATGGAAAGATGACGTCGTATGGAGTGACATGGATCAAAGTGCATAATGATGTTAAGGTGACAATCAATGTATCTTGGCTATGTACATAGCCATATGAGGTGTTGATACGTAAATAGGAATTGCCATGTGTCTGCCATATGGAATGGTATGGATGTTGACGTGTCACTGGGAGGGTAGATATTCAAATGGGCATAAATTTGTGTGAAAATCTCATAATGAGATACAAATTATATTATTGGAAAGATTTTGAGGAGCAAAAGACGATGGTGGTCTAAAAATGAGTTTCAAGGTGGTTGAATGAAGAGTAATTTTGATAACCCCATCTTCATAAAGTAACATTGAGGTTACGTTTGGATACCTTATATCCTTAAAATTAGGCATTAAGGGGATAGGTATGTTACATCAATTCTTTGATTATGTTGATTATGAGAAAAAATTTCAGGAGGGCCTTTAGTTTTGGGGAAGTGTGGGACTATTTGTAACTCAACTTCCAAAATTTGAATTTTGATCTAGCTCTATATCCATTACTTGGATGCTGATTTGGGTTCATATTCCTGATTTACCCTTACATTTTTGACATATCTTAACTGTAGAGGATATTGAGAATACTTTACGCAGTTACATAAAAATAAATTTTGAGAGAGGCATAACTAGGCGATATACATATGCTTGACTTTAGTAATAGTCCTTAAAAAAATGATTCTCAAATGGAAAAATTTTAGATGGACTCAAGTTTTGGGTTATGAAAATACAACATTCTGATGCTCAATTTATCATCTTCCAAGAAATTTATACAATTCTTGCCCTCTTGCACAAGCTCATCCATCACCTTGAAAAAAGGGCTAATGCTAAATTGATAAGTTGGTCATTTTTATTTGTTGAAGAAGAAGAAAAGGAAGAGGAAAATTACTTAAGCTAATATTATGAAAAAAACTAATCTTGATTGTTCAAAAGTGATTCTTGGAGAACTTTGTCTTGTTTTGAAAGATAAAATAGGGATACTAGGATTTCCTCCTTGGGGGTAGATATTGTACTTGTTTCCTCACATGGAAGAATTAATTTAAGGTTTTATGAGGTTAACAATGCTTATTTTGATAAGAATTTGACCCCCTTTCAATTTTTGATTTCCGACCTTTTAAACATGAAGTTTGAAAAAGGAAAAAAATATAGATTACAAATTATTTTAGATACTAAGAAATAAAATATATATTAATTTTGTAATTTTATCACACAATATACTCTATTTCACCCTCTTATTATACTCTATATCACACCCTCTTATGGTTAAGATAGGTATATATAAAATACAACTTTATATTACCCTCCTATTGTTATATATATCTATATAGAAAGTTAGTTATGGAATGTAAAAAGTTTATTAATTTTTTATTGTTTTTACTTCACTCATGTTTAAATCATTGACGATATTCATTAGATTTGAATGTAGTTATATATTCTAATTTATTAAAAGAAGATTTTATAGTTGCTAACTAGTGTAGCCATATAAATTAAATGACTTGTAAAGGTGGATGTGTATCAATTCATAGGCATCAAAACACTTACCTCATGATATACCTCACATTGCCAAAATTAAAAAAAAAATCATAAAAATTAACTAAAATATGATTTTGTTTTAAACTTAATTATAAAAATAATTAATATATGAGTTAAACATATATCAATTTAAAAAAACATATAACAATATTAATACAATGGAGATTAAGGGATTTTAACTTGTAAATAAATTTATTATAATATCATAGGCCAATACTGATCTGAAATGGGTGGCTGACTTGTTATACTATGCAAGCACCTCCCACTCAATTAAAAAAAATTCAAATCTTGCTTATACTTGATTGTGCGGAATTGACTTCTTGATTCAGGTGTATGTGTTTTAACTGTTTTAAGGCTTTATGTGTGAGGAATTAAACATTTGTTTTTGTTGATTAAAAGCATGTACAACAAACATAAATTGCAACAAATTAACCATTAACACATAACAACAAACATAGTAAATGATTTCACCCGTATGTCTTGGGCTACGTCTCCTTGAGCCTTCGTCAATTGACTTGGCTCTTTGGGATTAAGATGGAAAATTTATTTTACAAGTTACTACTCAACTCCAATGGTTATTTTAACTGTACCAATGGGTTTAGAATACCATAATACCCCTGGATTGACTGCGAACTCTCTAGAAATGGACCTAGGCTCCCTTGGGATTGGCCTCTTCTGTTGGTGTCCTTAAGCTTCACTGAGCTTCTCTGTGGCATAAAATATCAGCTTAGAATTCCTTTTCTGTCCGTGAAACATTTTCTACTGTCTCTAGAACATATCAGTCATCCAAAATAGGCTATTCATTTTCTCAAAATGAGCTCTGGCTCCCCAATCTATGCCTCCAACCCCTGGTGGCACTAGGCTCCCTGAAACTTACATGTGGCTTTTTTGGATCTAGTAGTCTCCAAATGGCTCTGAAAATCCATCCATTGGATTCATAATTTCCAAAATAGTAAAAAATGACTATTCATTTGCTGAAATTGTCCTCTTGTTGCTCTAGCGATGCCTCCAACACCTGGTGGCACCCTCTGGCTCTAGGTCCACTGAAAACTTCCCTGTAGCATCTTGGCCTTCAAAAGTCTCCAAATGCTTCTACAAACCCCATAATTGGATTCAGAAGGTCCAAGATAGTTAGAAATGACTATTGGTTTCCTGAGAATGGCCTCTGGCTGCCTTGGATAGGCCTCATTCTCCTGGTGGCCCTTGGAACTTCTCTGAAGCATAATCACGCTCAGAAGTCCTCAGATGGCTCTGCAAACCTCACCAATGGCTCCATAATGCTCCAATTAGGTAATAATGACTCTTCAGTGACTCATAATGGTCGAAAATTGAGTCTCCTACTCTTTTGCCCAATTACACTTAGAAAAACTCCACTAAAAGTGGAGGACTCCACTTAACTGGAGTTAATTTAGCCAACTCCGCCCAAAATTAGGTGCGCTCCATAATTCCTGCCAAAATTAACCATTACAATAAATGTGTTGGGTGTGGAGCCTGATTATCTTGTTTACTTTGTATCATAGCATTGGAACCCTATACCTTAAATGGGGCGGCAACGCCGCCCATAATTAATCGTTGCCGCAAGCTAAAAACAGATGTAAAATTGCCTTGTAAAAGTATAGTAATTTCTATTCAATATGGACCGTTCATTAGGCGGATGATCTGATGGTAGAAGTTATGTTTAATTTAGGGTTTTTTTCCCTAGAAGGCAACCCCTCTCTTTGTATGAGGGTATTGTATTGCAGCTGTGTATTACATGTGTATTCTCTGAGCGGGAAATAGATAGGGAGACTGCGAGAGAGAACAGAGGATATTACAATGGATATGCTGTAGGATTTGTCTCTTCATTTTGCTGGATAATAGAAAGGAAGGACTGGCTGTTCAGGGTGGACGTAGCCCAAACTGGGTGAACCACGTATATTTGTGTCTCTCTAGTTTTATGTGTTTTGTGTGCTTGTATTTTCTTCATATTTTATGTGTTGCATTGCTCTGTAATATATAATTTTCTAACAACTGGTATCAGAGCCGAAGGTATATTTGGCTGATAAACTCGCAGGAAAGAAGGGTTCCTGGTTCGAGTGAGAGCAATGGCAGAAGATGTTAAGTTTAGGGTCGAGAAATTTAACGACAAAAAATTCCCGCTGTGGAAGATACAGATGGAAGATTATCTGTATCAGAAAGATCTGTACCTACCATTGAGCGGAAAAACAAAGAAGCCGGCGGCCATGACAGACGCGGAATGGAACATTCTCAATAGAAAGGCACTCAGAACAATACAATTGTGCTTTGCGGCGTCAGTCGCCTTCAATATTTCGAAGGAAACAACAACAGAGGGTTTGATGCAGACGTTGGCGAAACTATATGAAAAACCCTCGGCCTCAAACAAGGTATTTCTTATGAAATGATTATTTATTATGAAGATGTCGGAAGGTGGATCTGTTGCAGACCATTTAAATGATTTTAATATAGCTACCAGTCAGTTAAGTTCTGTAGGGGTAAACTTTGATGATGAAGTTGGAGCTCTATTATTCTTGTGCTCATTGCCAAAGAGTTGGAATGGTTTAGTAATGGCCATTAGTAACTCTGTCTATGGATCTAGTACTTTCAACTTTGATGATGTTGTCGGTGCTATCCTTAGCGAGGAAATGCGAAGGAAAAGCTCTGGTGAGACATCGGGTAATGCTTTGAGTGTAGAGTCTAGGGGAAGGAGAATGGAAAGAGGAAAGAGCTCAGGATATCGCAGTAAATCAAGGAAAGGCAGATCCAAGTCCAGATCGGGGATAGTGTGCTAGAAATGCAGAAAGAAAGGACACCTAAAGAAAGACTATAGATCTCGGAAGGGAAAAGAAGGAGACGCACAACAAGAAAACAATCATGAAGCAAATGTGACAGGTGATGTGTTACAGGATGCTTTGATTCTTTCTTTTGAAAATGTTACTGATTCCTGGGTAATAGATTCAGGGGCTTCATTCTATGCCACACCTGATAATAAATATTTTCATGACTATGTTCAAGGAGATTTTGGACAAGTCCATTTGGGTGATGATAATCCCTGTAAAATTGTTGGAATGGGTAAGGTTCTTGTAAAATAGCAAAATGGAAACCAATGGCTATTAAAGGAGGTAAGGCATGTTCCAGATCTAAAGAAAAATCTGATTTCAACAGGGCAGTTAGGCAGTGAAGGTTGTGTGAAAACTTTCACAGATAAAGCTTGGAAGGTCACCACAGGAGCCCTGGTAATAACAAAAGGCGAAAAGGTTGGTACATTGTATTTATGCAATGGTATTTCTAACTCTGTTAATGCTTTAACTTCCAAAGGAGTAGATGCAACATTATGGCATCATAGGCTCGAACACATGAGTGAGAAGGGGATGAAGATTCTTCACTCAAGAAATTTGTTGCCAGGTTTGAAGAATGTTGATTTGGATTTCTGTGAAAATTGCATTTATGGAAAACAAAAGAGAGTCAGATTTCTCAGATTTGGGAAAGAAAAGAAGAGCGAAAAATTAGAGCTTGTGCATATAGATGTATGGGGACCTGCTCAGGTATCATCTCTCGGTGGCTTTCGCTATTATGTTACATTTATTGATGATGCAACTAGAAAAACTTGGATTTATTGTATTCAAAATAAATCTGATGTATTTGATACTTTCAAGAAATGGAAAGCTTTGGTTGAGATTGAGACAGAAAAGAAGTTAAAGTGTCTCAGATCAGACAATGGAGGTGAATATTGCAGCAAAGAGTTTGATAGGTACTGTTCAGAGCATGGAATTCGTAGAGAGAAGACAGTTCCAAGAACACCACAAGAAAATGGTGTGTCAGAAAGGATGAACAGAACAATCATGGAGCGTGCAAGGTGCATGAGATTGGATGCAGGATTGCCTTTACAATTTTGGGCAGATGCTGTAGATACTGTTGTTTATCTAGTAAACAGAGGGCCTTCAAGTTCCTTGGATGGTGGTATTCCAGAGGAAGCATGGACAGGTAAAAAGGTAAACTACTCTTTTTTAAAGCCTTTTGGTTGTGAGGCCTTTATCCATATTAATAAAGAAAATAGAACAAAGCTTGAGGCAAAATCAAAGAAATGTACCTTTATTGGATATGGTGCTAATGATTTTGGTTATCGCTTATATGATTATGAAAATCACAAAATCATTAGGAGCAGAGACGTAATATTCAATGAAAAGGTCTTGTATAAAAATCAACTGCAGGAAAAGAAACAGGAAAAAGAAAGCAAGGAATACACGGTTCTTGATGAGATAACTGAAAAAGTAAAGGTGCCTGAAAATAATAATAATCAACAACCACAGCAGCAGCAACCACCACAACAACAACATGCACCTCAAACACCTGAAAGTGGTGTTAGAAGATCTACCAGGATAAGTAGACCCCCTGAACGATACTCTCCTTCATTATATTATTTATTGTTGATTGATTCTGGTGAACCCGAATGTTATGAAGAAGCAATGCAGGTTGAAAGCAGGAAGAAGTGGGAGCTAGCCATGGAAGAAGAGATGGACTCCTTAATGCATAACCAGACTTGGGACTTATTCAGGTTGCATGTAGGTAAAACTACATTGCAAAATAATTGGGTTTACAGGCTGAAGGAAGAAGATGGAGGAAAACAAAGGTACAAAGCTAGACTTGTGGTGAAGGGGTTTGCACAGAAGAAAGGTATTGATTTTGATGAAATATTTTCTCCTGTTGTTAAGATGAATTCAATCAGAACTATTTTAAGTCTTATAGCAGCGGAAGATTTACATCTTGAACAGTTAGATGTAAAGAAAACATTTCTCCATGGAGATTTGGAGGAAGAGATATACATGCAGCAACCAGAAGGATATGAGGTAAAAGGGAAAGAAAAATTGGTGTGCAGGTTAAAGAAGAGCTCGTATGGCTTAAAACAGGCTCCAAGGCAGTGGTATCTAAAATTTGACAAGTTTATGTCTGAACAAGGTTATACTAGATGTCACTCTGATCATTGTGTTTATCTAAAAAAGCAAAATGATGGCAGCTATATTATATTGTTATTGTATGTAGATGACATGCTTGTTGCAGGGTCTAACATGCAGGAAATAAATGTGCTCAAAAAAAAATTGGCAAATTCATTTGCAATGAAGGATTTGGGAGCTGCAAAATAGATCCTTGGTATGAGAATAACCAGAGATAGGAAAAATCGAAAATTAACACTGTCTCAAAATGAGTACATACAAAAGGTGTTGAAAAGATTTAATATGCAGAATGCAAAACCAGTTAGTACACCTTTTGCTAGCCATTTCAAACTTAGTAAGGAGATGTGCCCAAAGACCCAAGAAGACATGGATTATATGTCTAAAGTTCCATATGCATCAGCAGTTGGAATCTTAATGTATGCAATGGTCTGCACAAGGCCTGATATTGCACATGCAGTGGGAGTTGTAAGCAGGTACATGAACAATCCAGGAAAAGAACATTGGATGGCAGTGAAATGGATTCTCAAATATTTGAGAGGTACCACAAATCAAGCATTATGCTTTGGTGGTTCAAACATTGCTCTACAGGGATATGTTGATGCAGATATGGCAGGTGACAGAGATAACAGGAGGAGCACTACAGGATATGTATTTACCGTAGGTGGAACAACTGTCAGTTGGGTTTCAAAAATCCAAAGTGTTGTTGCACTTTCAACAACAGAAGCAGAGTATGTTGCTGCTACAGAGGCTAGTAAAGAAATGATTTGGTTACAAAGGTTTATGGATGAATTGGGTAAGAAGCATGATATGGGCACACTATACAGTGATATCCAAAGTGCTATTCATCTTGCAAAGAACTCAACATTTCATTCCAGGACTAAACACATACATCTCAAGTACCATTTCATATGGTCAGTATTGGAAGATGGAGAGTTGAAGCTGGAAAAGATACACACTAGCCAGAATCCTGCAGATATGCTAACAAAAGTTGTAACCAGGGAGAAACTGAGAATGTGCTCAGTTTCAATTGGTTTTCAAGGATAACGATGAAGATGAGAAACAACCAAGTCCAAAGAGGAGTCATTGTCCAACAAATGAAGTAGCGGTGGAGTTGCTACAATCAGTCTCCAAGTGGGAGATTGTTGGGTGTGGAGCCTGATTATCTTGTTTACTTTGTATCACAGCATTGGACCGCTGTACCTTAAATGGGGCGATAACGCCGCCCGTAATTAATCGCTGCCGCAAGCTAAAAACAAATGTAAAATTGCTTTGTAAAAGTATAGTAATTTCTAGTCAATATGGGCCGTTCATTAGGCGGATGATCTGATGGTAGAAGTTACGTTTAATTTAGGGTTTTTTGCCCTAGAAGGCAACCCCTCTCTTTGTATGAGGGTATTGTATTGTGGCTGTGTATTACATGTGTATTCTCTAAGCAGGGAATAGATAGGGAGACTGTGAGAGAGAACAGAGGATATTACAGCGGATCTGCTGTAGGATTTGTCTCTTCATTTTGCTGGATAATAGAAAGGAAGGACTGGCTGTTCAGGGTGGACATAGCCCAAACTAGGTGAACCACGTATATTTGTGTCTCTCTAGTTTTATGTGTTTTGTGTGCTTGTATTTTCTGCATATTTTATGTGTTGCATTGCTCTGTAATATATAATTTTCTAAAAAAATGTTGGGTGTTGGGGTGGCCACATGCCAACCCCAAAACCCGCAGTCAAGATCGTAACCGCAGGCGGAACCCGAGGTAATAACTGTGGGTTACGTTGAAACTCTGGTTTAAATGCTGTGGTCAGCGAAATCGTCAGAGAAAACAACACAGAGTTAGCGGTGAACGGTTGCATGTGATAAGCATTGCAGATTAGGCTGGTGGGTGGTCAACAGAACCACCGGTTGGATTTTGTTGTTATGTTGATATGCCATGTGAACACCATATGTGGGACCCCTGGCGGGTTGGGACCACTGGTTGTCCCCAACCCCCAAACGCCAACACATTACAACATAAATACAAGCCGCCTTCAATGTTAGTTAAGAACCAATGTATAGCATGGGCGGTGTGGCAGGTGCGTGCTCTTCCGGAGGTCACGGGGTCGAGCCCTGCAGACCTCCACTCAAAATTTTAATGTACCATTGCAGGGCCACATGGTGGCCTCAAGGCTAGCCACGTGGTAGCTTTTCATTGGCTCATCCCACCGTACATCAAATAAAAATTCGACACTTGTCAACATCTAATTGGCCCAAAAGGAATATTCTGGGGAATATTTTGAGGAATATTCCTTGAAATATTCTTTTTTGCTGGTTGTTCAAATGTGCAATCAACCCTGGTTAGCTGTCGAAATATGTAGTTTACCGGAATGTTCAAAACGCGATAAATTCTTCATACCGTGTCAGTTTTTCGAACCGTTCATGGCGCCAGAATCAGGAAGACTAGATCTATCTGATCGCTCAGGTTCAACACTCTTTTGAACACTTTGAAATTTGAGCTATCACTTAGGTCCTGATCCAATTTTGATCACTCCTCCCCATTGGGAAGCTTTTGGACCCCAAAAGACTTGATTACCTATTTAGTAGATGAGGGTACAACTCCCTCACCTTTCCAATATCCATCCACTTTTCCTTGCTTGGCTTAGTTCCTTTGAGCCCAACTCGAAGGTAGTCAACACTTCCCCTCTTTGATGCTCTTGTCCTCCTGTCAAGAATTGTATCTTCTTTGGGCTCATCCAGAAATTATGGTGAGAAATCTTCTATAGAAGGTAGCTAAACATCACTACCTTGATCATTGATCAAAGGTGGCTCATACAAACGTAAGTTTTCAACATTAACAACTGAATACATTTGCATATGTACAAAGGAATGTATGTCTTACTAGGTCAAGAAATCAAACCACTTCTTACCAAGCCACTTCCATGGTGATTTTTTTTGCTGAATATCTTCTTCTTGTGAATCATTTGGACTCACATCAATGATGGAATCTTTGGTTCCATTCTCGCCAGTATGTTTATCCTCTTGCTTCAAATGATTGGGATGATTGGTTGGATGCAATGTCCAACATTGGGCAATGAGATGTCCCTTCTTCTAACAATGTGTGCAAATCTTTTGCATCTTCTGTTCAAGTCACCTTCGCTTTGATTGTTTCCTGTATGCCTTCATTCTCTTCCAGCATTTTGAAACTTCATGGTTACACAAACAACAATAGGAACAACAACTCTTTCTTCCATTCATGCATGCATATTTTTCATGCTTAACATAATCATAAACAACTTGATTATGGGAAGAATTATACCTCGAATGCTACTTTGAATGTCCATATTTTTCACCTTCTTGAGGAGATGAACTTGAAGAGGTTCCAACTTTCTTTTGAAGACCAACATCAGTGTTCATGTCTTGATAGATGTTAGAATTCTCTTGCTCGCCACAAGTTGCATGTCTATAAACATCTTGTTGCAACAAGGGTTTCAAACAATGGCATTCATTTTGAATACAAACTTGACATGTTTCTCGGTTTGAAGCTGCAACAAAATTTCTTCTTGGAACTGTCTCAAGTGCCTTCATGGCTTTGGAGTTTTCGCCATAAGATTGAACATAGCCTAGACCAAACTTCTTAGGCCTTTCCTCAACCATAATAGGCTCAATCATGCCTTGTGCATGTTTGCCTAGACCGTTGCCTTCATAGCCCATTTTTAATATCAATTTGGACCCTATACCTCTAGTGTGTTTTTCAAATGAACCTACACATCTATCTGAAGAGGAGGTTGAAGACAAATTTGAATGATTTACCTCTGCTTCAAGCATGTGTTTGGTTAAGGCCTCTTGGGCATGATGGAGCTGCATATCCATCTCATGCATTCTTTGAAGAAGTCCTTCTTTTTATTGCTTCATAGCAACCAATTTCTCATGAAGTCTAGTGCTTTCCCTTACATCTTCATACAGACTTTGCACCATATCCTTCAGGATGTAGAAGTCCTGCTTCATCTCTTTATCAAAGAGTCTTGCAAAGGAGGAGGATTTTGAAACCTCACTTGATGAAGTTGTCATCACTATATAAATGAATTAAAGAACTTCAACAACAATTCACAAAGCTTCAAAAACAATTGACAAAGCTTCTTAACAATTTGGCTGTAGATTCACGCTCTTTTTTGTAGCTTGTATCTCTTCTTCAAGCAGCCTCTTTTGCAAACAATCCCTCTTGTGCTTCAAGGGTTTTCTTGAGGTCCTTTGGGTAAGGATAATGCTTTCAACCTTCTTCCTTCTTGTCCTCTTCTAGACTTAGCTATAAATAGCTCCCCTTCAACTCTAGCAAACTCAAACTTGTAAGCATTGGTCAATTTGCAAACAGTTAAATTCTTTGCACTGTTAAACACCCTTCAAGTCAAACAAGCAAGCAAACAACCTTGTGCTCCGTCAAGCAAAAAACCTAGTGCTCTGATACCACCTGATCTGAAATGGGTGGCTGAATTCTTATGCTAGGCAAGCACCTCCCACTCAATTAAAACAAATTAAAATCTTGCTTATATTTGATTGTGTGGAATTGAATTCTTGATTCAAGTGTATGTGTTTTAACTATTTTAAGGTTTTATGTGTGAGGAATTAAACATTTGTTTTTGCTAATTAAAAACATGTAAAACAAGCATAAATTGCAGCAAATTAACCATCAACACATAACATCAAACATAATAAAGGAGTTCACCCATATGTCTTGGGCTACATCTCCTTAAGCCTTCGTCAATTGATTTGGCTCTTTGGGATTAAAATGGAAAATTTCTTTTACAAGTTACTACTCAACTCCAATGGTTATATGAACTATATCAATGGGTTTATAATTCCATCATACCCCTGGATTGACTGCAAACTATCTGGAAATGGACCTACACTCGCTTGGGCTTGACCTCTTCTGTTGGTGTCCTTAAGATTCCCTGAGCTTCTATGTGGCACAAAATCTTAGCTTAGAATTCCTTTTCTGTCCTTGAAACCTTTTCTACCGTCTCTAGAACATATCATTCATCCAAAATATGCTATTCATTTGCTCAAAATGAGCTCTGGCTCCCCAATCTATGCCTCCAACCCTTGGTGGCACTAGGCTCCCTGAAACTTCCCTGTGGCTTCTTTGGCTCTAGAATTCTCCAAATGGCTCTGAAAATCCCTCCACTGGATTCAGAATTTCCAAAATAGTCAGAAATAACTATTCATTTGCTGAAATTTGCCTCTCGCTACTCTGGCTATGCCTCCAACACCTAGTGGCACCCTGTGGCTCTAGGTCCACTGAAAAATTCCCTATAGCATCTCGGCCTTCAGAAGTCTCCAAATGCTTCTGCAAACCCCATCATTGGATTCAGAAGGTTCAAGATAGTCATAAATGACTATTGGTTTCCTAAGAATGGCCTTTGGCTACCCTGGTTAGGCCTCATTCTCCTGGTGGCCCTTGGAACTTCTCTGAAGTAAAATCATGCTTAGAAGTCCTCAGCTGGCTCTGCAACCTCACCAATGGCTCTAGAATGCTCCAATTAGCTAAGAATGACTCTTCATTTACTCAGAATGGTCGAAAATTGAGTCTCCTACTTTTTTGCCCAGTTACACCTAGAAAAATTCCACTAAAAGTGGAGGACTCCACTTAACTGGAGTTAATTTAGCCAACTCCGCCCAAAATTAGGCGCGCTCCATAATTCCCGCCAAACTTAACCATTACAATAAATGTTGGGTGTTGGGGTGGCCACATGCCAACCCCAAACCCCGCGGTTAAGACTGTAACTGCAGGCGGAACCCCAAGCAATAACTGTGGGTTGCGTTGAAACTCCAGTTTAAATGTTGTGGTCAGCGGAACCGTCAGAGAAAACCACATGGAGTTAACGGGGAACAGTTGCATGTGATAAGCATTGCGGATTAGGCTGGCGGGTGGTTAACATAACCATCGGTTGGATTTTGTTGTTATGTTGATATGCCATGTGAACACCATATGTGGGACCGCTGGCGGGTTGGGACCGCCGGCAGTCCCCAACCTCCAAACACCAACACATTACAACATAAATACAAGCCACCTCCAATGTTAGTTTAGAACCAATGTATAGTGCGGGCAGTGTGGCGGGTGTGTGCTTTGCCGAAGGTCACGGGGTCGAGCCCTACGGACCTCCACCCAAAATTTTAATGTATCGTTGTAGGGCCATGTGGCGGCCTCAGGGCTGGCCACGTGGCAACTTTTCATTGGCTCATCTCACCGTACATCAAATAAAAATTCAACACTTGTCAACATCTAATTGGCCTGGATATTCCGGGGAAAATTTCGAGAAATATTCCAGAAATATTCCCTAGAATATTCCTTTTTCCTGACTGTTCAAATGGCCAGTCAACCATGGTCAACAGTGGAAATTTGCAGTTTACTGGACTTTTCAAAATGGGATAACTTCTTCATACGGTGTCAGTTTTTTGAACCGTTTGCGACCCTAGATTCAAGAAGACGAGATCTATCCGGTTGCGTAGATTCAACGCTCTTTTGATCACTTTGAAATTTGAGCTATCACCTAGGTCCTGATCCAATTATGATCAAATACTATGGTTTATCAATATCACATATCCAAAATAATCATAACTCATTTCACACTCAAAATGTTTTATATAAATTTATTTTAAATTAATTTTGTAATATTAGTTTAAATTTATAAGCATCATTATTTTTGAAATAAATATTAACTATTTGTAAATATTTTGTAAAGATTAAATCTCTACTATTCATCTATTGATTATTGATAATTAAATTAAAACTATGAAAATTTTATAAAAACTTATTTCAAAATAGATACAAATTTAAATTAAAACAATAAAAACCCTATTATATACCAATACAAATTTAAATTAAAACAAACCCTTCTACAAAATAGAGAGATAGATGCAAATTTATTAAGATGAAAAAAAGTGAAAAACATTTGTCAAATGACATGTAAATAGATTTGATTCCTCCAAAATAATTAAGATTTATTTAGGGTAGATACAAATAAGTTCTATCTCTAAGATCAGTTTTCAGCTAATACACCTGCTAGATTGGCCACAATTTTTTACCACTGATGTCTTGAGGTTCACAGATTCAAATATTTACTCGGCAGTGAGAGTTCTGATACAAATATCTACCCCCTGTTGACGAGATTTAATATCTGTAATGCATATTTTATGTTTTTTCAGACTGCTGGCGAAATGATCAGAAAATAAACATATTCAGAAGCTCTCCGTGTCAATAATAAACCAACCAACCATATGATCTGCATTCAGTTCATTGCCTTTTCTTTTTGGTGTCATTGCAAATTCAATCTACTCGCTTTTCCAGCACATTGCAATAATAAGACCACTGCCAAAGGGTGCAAGGACAACATATTTAACAGAAACAGAAGGAACACAAAGGCTGGGGATTGTCTCTATCTTTGTTGTCTCAACAGCCTGATGCATGAGTTTGTGATTGGGACAAGACAGGAACAATGCAGGGTGTTGCCTCATGCATAGGCAACTTCACCATCTGCTTTTTAATTATTTGTAATATAAAAATATAAATTGAAATGTAAAAGTCTGCAGGACCTGAGATGGGTTCCCAGAAGAGCAAGGTTCAACAGCATAGCATCTGCAATGGCAGTGCCAACTATGCAATGTGTTGCTTTATGTACAGGTAGTTTCATAATCTGTTTTGTTTTTTTACTAGATGAATGGATAATACTTACATGACACAGGGTTGATTTAGTCACTACTATAACCCCTAGATCACTATTTAATTTGAACCTTTAACCTCTTAGATGACTATTTAATTTGAACCTTTAACCTCCTGATATGCCAATTCAGCTTTCTCTCTGGATAATCTACCTTGTTATTTAGAATATAGAAATATATATTGAAAAGTCCGTGGGGTTTTGGTTAAACTGTGGTGAGGTTGGCTGTTATAGCACTCTTCACAGGTGCAATTCCCTTCTCCAATAAAGATGATATACCTGAACATGTTCATGAAAATAGAATTAAAAAAAGGAAAAAGAAAAGAAAAGAAAAAAATGAAAGGTACTACCAAAATATATATATATATATATATATAGAAAAGTGTAGGTCTGCAAGCCCTGGGATGAGTTACCAGATGACCCTGGTTCAACAGCATGGCACCTACAATGGCGGTGGAAATGCTGACTATGTAGTTTGTTGCTTCATGTACAGGAAACTTCACCATCTGCTTTGTTATTATTTGTAATATAAAAAATATATTGTATTAAAGTATAGGTCTGCAGGACCTGGATGAGTTTCCAGAAGAGCAAGGTTCAACAAGATAGCATCTGCAATGGCAGCGGCAGTGCCAAGTGTGCAGGGTGTTGTTTCATTTACAGACAACTTCACCAACTGCTTTGTTATTTATTTGTAATATAAAAATATATATTGAAAAGTGTAGGTCTGCAGGTGGAATGAGTTCCCAGATGAGCATGGTTCAACAGCATAGCATCTGCAATGGCAGTGCCAGTGGAATGACTGAGTACTTCCAAGTCCAAGTCTTTCTCTAATATCCATCTCAGGGGTTCTTACAGATGAATAATCTCAAGTCCAAGTCAATGAGGCAGAAATGCATTCCCAAGTCCAAGTTAATGAGGCAGAAGTGCATTTCATTTGCAATGACAGTGGCAGTGCCAACTGGGCAGTGGCATGACTGAGTACTTTCAGGTCCAAATCTTTCTCTAATATTCATATCAGGGGTTCTTACAAACCACCAATTCCAATTCCAAGTGAATGAATTAGATATGCATCTCATCTGCAATGGCAGTGGCAGTGCCAAGCTGCCAACTGGGCAGTGGCATGACTGAGTACTTTCAAGTCCAAATCTTTCTCTAATATTCATATCAGGGGTTCTTACAAACCACCATTCCCAATTCCAAGTGAATGAATTAAATATGCATCTCATCTGCAATGGCAGTGGCAGTGCCAAGTTGCCAACTGGGCAGTGGTATGACTGAGTACTTTCAAGACCAAATCTTTCTCTAATATTCATATTAGGGGTTCTTACAAACCAACCAATCCCATGTCCAAGCCAATGAGTTAGATATGCATCTCATCTGCAAAGGCAGTGGCAGTGCCAACTGGGCAGTGGCATGACTGAGTACTTTCAAGTCCAAATCTCTCTCTAATATTCATATCAGGGGTTCTTACACATCAACCAATCCCAAGTGCAAGTGAATGAGTTAGATATGCATCTCATCTGCAGTGGCAGTCACAGTGCCAACTGGGCTGTGCCATGACTCAGTACTTTCAAGTCCAAATGTCTCTAATATTCATAACAGGGGCTCTTACACATCAACCACTCCCAAGTCCAAGTCAATGAGGCAGAAATGCATTTCATTTGCAATGACAGTGACAGTGCCAACTGGGCAGTGGCAGGACTGAGTACTTTCAAGTCCAAATCTCTCTAGTATTCATAGCAGGGGTTTATACAAACTACCAATCCCAAGTCTAAGTGACTGAGTTAGATATGCATCTCATCTGGAGTGGCAGTGGCAGTGCCAACTGGGCAGTTTCAAGTCCATATCTTTCTCTAACATTCATATCAGGGGGTCAAATCACCGATCCCAATCCAAGTGAATGAGTTAGATATGCATCTCATCTGCAGTGGCAGTGGCAGTGACAGTGCCAACTGGGCAGTGGCATGACTGAGTACTTTCAAGTCCAGATCTTTGTCTAATATCCAAGGGATTTTTAACAAACTACCAACCCAAATCCTAAATGAATGAGTTAGATATGCATTTGAGCATTACTAAGCACAGATCTTTCCAAATAGTGTGATCAAACCGACAGGTCTGATGTGCACATAAATTTGTCTGGATTGAGATTTGCATGATTACTAATGACATGGTAACGTTTGTCAAATATCCACTCTGTCATTCTGGTTCAGCATCCATATAAATGGTAGTTTGTCTTGAGACCCATGGGTACTGGGTACAGTTTATGTCTGACATGTCATGGATGGTATGAGCACAACTGGTATCAACTCCCCTCCATACGCTGACAGTTCAGTTGCCCATGATTAACGGCTTTCGTCTTCTGTGTTGTCTTACATCACATTAATGCGGCTTTATTTACTCTCCTGTTGACGAGATGCTTTGCTTCCATCACTTGTCTTTTTCTATCATCTTTGTTTGACTGCGCTGATAACGGCTTTCTCTGAACCAAAGTAGGGGATAACCATGGTGTCGTATCTCATTTTGACAAAATTCACTTAAAATTTTGCGATCGATGTCAATTTTGTTCGATACGATCGATGCAAATTTTGATTTGGATATGTAAGTATGAATTAAAATCGATTTTACTTTGAATCAGAGTATGTCGGTTTTGAAAATAAGTAATTAGGTTAGAGGTATCTTCTTTCTTAACAAATTAACAGAATAATTTAGAAATTTTGGTAAGATTATAAAAAATTTTAATCAACAGAATAATTTAGAAATTAATTCTGTTAAGATTATGAAAAATTTTGGTAAGGATTTTTAAAAATCTGGGTTACAGTGATTAAACTTTAGTATTTTGGGTGTCTTAAGGGCTTTTGTTAAACTTCAGTATTTTGGGTGTCAAAGGTTTTTGATGGTACTGAATCCATTTCCATCATAAAAAATGCAATTCAAACACTCCAACTACTTGTTTTTTTGAATTTTTTTACCAGATTCCAGCAAAAAACTGCCATTGAGCTATTCTGTTGCGTTTATAAACAACTCCTCGCTTTTTTCACATTTAAAAAAATAGGTTAACTATTCTTGAATCTGTACATGTTTTTTAATGCCCAAAGAAAAGTTACTAATGAGAATGAAAGCTTGGACTTACCAATCAATCATCAATATATCATTTTAAATTACAATAAGCCAATAAACTTATGGAGTTTGCAATAAACCTAGCCTATGTAAACCAATAAATCTAGAGTTTTACAATAAACCTACCTGGTATAAACCAGGCTAATCGGGAGATTTCAACCTTAAAGCTCTTAATTACTATTTACTAACATTATTTCAATCACCAATTGAACTATTTCTGAAACTTAATATACCTATTATTAATTAATAACTAAATTATAATAAAATTATCAGTATTTTATGAACTTATCAATATCTTATTTAAATTTATCAATATCTTATCAATATTTTATTTAAATTATCAATATTTTATGAATTTCAGAATTTAGGCTTTTCTAAATTATATAGAAGACTTTTAGTGGACGCATTTAGAACCAATTAGTGTGGTTAATCTTCAGGATACTATAAAGAACTAGATCTTGACATGATGGGCAAAAATGTTTACTAGATTTTGAAATATAAAAAGTTTATATATTTTTATTTAATTTTCTTAATAAAAAGAAATTTAATAAATAATCAAAAAAAATGAATAAATCTAAATTATTATTATTGATATTGTTTTAATAAAAAAATAATAAACAAAATTAATTTTATTTTAAGAATTAATTAAATTAATTCTTTATAGTAAAAAAAAGGTCTAATAAAAATAGCTCAAAAGATCAATCTTAAAAAAACCAAACAATAAAAATAACTAAAAATTGAAATAAAAGGGTCAAACCTAACTAGTCAAACAACAAATCAATAAAAATAATAGAAAGAAATCGGATAATAATGAAAACAAAAATAACATAATATAAAATAATTGAAATAATGAACCAAATTAATTTTAACATAAAAATTAAATTAAATTATTTTTTTTATAGTCAAAAGAAAAGTCTAATGGAAAAAAAACTCAAAAGGTGAATCTTAAGAATTCAAACCATAAAACTAATAACTAAAAAAAAATGAAATAAAGGGTCAAACCTCAAACAATAAAACTAATAACTAAAAAAATGAAATAAAGGGTCAAACCTAACTAGACAAACAAGAAATTGGTATCAATAATGAAAACAAAAATAACATAAAATAAATGAAAATAAAAGGAAGAAGAATAATAAATAAATAAATAAATAAAAAGAGGAAATAAGAGAATAAAATGGAATTCAAATAATAACAACAATAAAGTTAAAAATTAATTCTAAACCTAGGTAGGAATCTAATACCTCCTAATAACTCAACCATTATCTTTATTTAGATTGTTAAGCCTCCTTTCAATTTCTAAAGCCTCCCTGAATTTACGGTGATAAAAATGATCAACCCTTGCAATGATCTTGGTTTCCTCAATGCAGATGTGATGTTTTGTATTTTTTGCATGTTTTACCAAAGCTGAGGAGCGAGAACTTCTATGCTTGATGTCTCAAGAGCGTGACCTTCTATGCTTGATGTCGATTGTGTGTTCATGGATTCTATGACCTATTAAGCGACCAATTTCACCAATGTACAAAGTCTCATAGGAGCATGGGATGACATAAACACCTTTCCCATCTTTTGGGTCCATAAGGTCCTTTGCAGATCCAAGGGAGCTACGAATCATGTTTAGGGGCCTAAACATAGAGGGAACTCTATGCTTCTTTAGGATCTTAACGATTTTTTCTGTGGCCCCTTGGATAAATGGAAGATTAATCCCTAAAAACTAATTTCTGTGGCCCCTTGGATAAATGGAAGATTAATCCCTAAAAACTGATCCTCTAGTCAAAACTAGCTGTTATATAAACTAGTCGTTATATTCTAACAGCTAGTAAACATTTCTCGTCGTCTATTTAAGTTGATGCCAAGATCTAGTTGAAGATGAACCACACTAGTTGGTTCGAAATACTAAAAGTCTCCTATGTGATTTTTACCGAAAGATCTATCGATCTTATGAAGATATCAATATTTTATGCATGTAACTTGTTATGACTTTCCTTCCCTCTTCTTTTGTGTGGGGAATGTCTTTTGTTATTAATGTAACTTGCTATGACCTTTCCTTCCCTCTTCCTTTGTCGAAATGTGTGGGATTATAATTATGGAGTTTAATTCTTCCTTCTTATTGTGTGTGGGATTATTATTATAAAGTTAAATTCTTTCTGGGTGTGTTGTATGTCTCTTTGGATGGGTAATCATAATAAATATAAGATTTAAATGATGCTCAAAGATATAAAATGTGCATTTTTTGTTTTTTTTGTTTTTGTTTTTTAAGTGGTTGTAATGATGTTTTTGCACAATTTTATAAATAGATGAAGATTATTTTCATTATTATAGGTAAGCTTTAATTAACTACAATTAGGACGATTAGCATTGCAACATTTTTTTTAAACATTTGTTAAAATGAGATCCCTGCATATCTTTGCATCTAGAGAAACAACCATATTTGTCATTAGAGGGAAGTTTTGGCTAATTATGGCGAGGACAATTAATGTCTCAAACATCGTGATCATCGTGTAGTTTCTATTTCTATGAGATGGCAAGAGCATGCATCAAGAACATATCATTCTAGGGTCATGTTGGAATGTTATGATTCCTTGGAGTGGATAGAAGATGGGGGTGAGTCAATATGAAGCTCCCTCATTGTATAATGAATCCCAAAGAAGATCTTTTTACTATATAGAATAAAATAAATGTTTCTATGTTCAACCAAGCTTAACCTCTTTAATCAATTTTTAACCATTTTAATCACTTCTCATGATTTAGCTTTTTTCTAATTTGTACTTTATATGGAGATTATTGTCCAAGTGCAAAAGGAATTGGAAGTGGCTCAAGTCTACCCATTGCTGAAGTAACATGGTTAACTCCAATGATCAACCAAGCTACATGAAATTCAACATCCCATGGAAGTTTGTCTCCTAAGAGAGAACATCCCTCCAAGAGATAGGGGTAAGGAGGATTTACCAAAAATCTTGGTGGCTCGATTCCATGTAGAGCTAGCACACTAAAAAATAAAAAAGATGGCTAGGCTTTCAAAGTGATTGTCTGAAGGTGATACCAAGGTGAGTCGACATATCATTGAGGACCAAACAACAAAAAATTTAACAAGGAAAATATATCTTAAAGTTTAGAAACATGGGTGAATATTAATAGTCCCTAATATGCAAAATGTAAAATGTTTGGTGATAGTTTTTAAAAAATATTCAAATTTATAATGATTTTATATATTTCTATAAAATATTAACTATTTTTAAGGTAAAATAATTTTATCCTATAAAATTTAGATGAACCATTTTTAGAAAGTTTTTTTTTTTTTTTTTTAGTTGGAAAAAACATGGAAAATTACTTCATTTGTGAAATTTAACCCTTAAAAAATTCCCTTGGAAACAAGCATTCAAGGATTTAAAAAAAAGAAGAAGATTGTCTTAAATTCTATACAAAATTTCACAAACTCCAAAATTTAAAGAAAAAAGTCAACTAATTGAATTTTAATTTCTATATTTTATTTAAATGACCATCCAACATAGGTTCACTTGTTGGTAATTTTTAAAAGAATTAACCTTGATTCAATTCCATTCCTTCCATTCATATATAGGGGCTTGCATGTTTATTTCATGTTAAGAGAACAAGGTTGATATTCTTGATTTTCTCGAGGATGCATCTATCAAAATTTTCTAGCATAAACCTTTTTTTTAACTCATGCTAAGGGATCTAGTGTTGAGTTTGTGCATCAAAATCTTTGAATATGTTGAAGCCTCATTTGAAAACTTGAAAACTCAAGAACTATAACGTTTGAGATAAATATTTGATTTATGAAGTAAGATATTTGATGATCATAATAAATAAATGATAATTAAACAATATTCACGTGACAAACCCTACCCCTAGATGGCCCCAAGGAGGTGGGAGCTCACAGTTTTTCATCTTTATACTCATTAAGAGGTATTGTGTTTCCATTTGTTTTCTATATTTAGTCAAAATATTTTCAACAATAATGATCTCATCGAAATCTGAGGCTCAAGTGCAAAGGCATGCCCTTCCAAAGTTCCCCTAGATATTCGTTACTCACGTCACCTAATGTTAGGATTTATATGCTAACTACATGGCCCCAGTCCACATAGAACTATACCTTTCGATGTCATTCGATGTATGGCACAATTGTAAGGGTGTTTTCCTTATAACTCATTGGATTTCTCCTCCTTTGTTTCCTTGGCCTAACCTTGGCTGTTCTCAGAACCATTAAATAACACTCTCAGTTCTCGATTCTTCTCTGATGTATTGTTGGAAGGAAAAGATATTCTTCCAGTGATAGACGAGCCTCCTTGGTCGTTTCGCTGGAAAATTCGAGTCATTAAATGATTTATCACTAGAAGGTGTTTTTATTCCAATAACACACAACTCTTCTTAGTGTTTTACTGAAAAATCGAAGTCCTTGAGCGATGTATTGTTGGTCCACGATATTATTGAGGTATTTGGATTCCTTGTATGGCTCAGATAAGAGCTTAATATCCCTTGTTAGGCTTGAAAAATAATTTACTCATCGTAAGGATTTTACTTATGCCCAACATTCTCCTTAGGCCTGACATTTTGTGGGGCGATTACCTTTTGTGAGCGATGTGTTATAATATTCCCAAATGGGAAAAACAGGAATATAGTGCATAAATATAAAAATAGCAGCAAGTATCAATATATTACATGTGAGCCAAATGATAGATCCACGGTATTATGTATAAAAACAATAAGTAAGTACAATATCTTGGGAATCAAGCCCCTCAAGATAGGCAAAAGAAGCCTCCAATGCCAAAATGCACCCAAAACAAGTAATACACTGCTACACAAAGTACTGAAGCAAGCACAACGCAGTTTTTATAATTAATACTGCAGCTGGGACATATAAATAAATGGATCTGAATAGATCATGCTCATCCAAGGTAAAAAATGGAGATCTATGCTCCCATACACTTTTCCTAGACAACCGAGGAAGGGTTTCCAGAAATACACAAAATATAAATGGTGGATCTAAAGCCCTAGGGCTGAAGATGCACTGCAACTGAAGCACATAGAAGGAGGTGGCTAAATCTGATGTAGATATGAAAGAAATCCTCCCAAAGACTCTCTTAGTGAAGGGCTGATACCTTCAATGGAAAGCAAACACTCCAAATGGAGCACTGAACTTGCCCCTGCAACAACTCACCAAAATAACACAGATCTGGACTGGAACTATGCTATAGGGGATAAAATCAACTTGGCCTAATGCCAAATATGTCAAATAAGCCCAAGGGGCTCCTTTATTGGTCTCCCAATGGAAGGAACCTTCCTCCACTGAAAAATAGCTCAGAAAACACCCAATAAGATCTTCCACTGCTGCACCCTGCAACTCAGCACATCTCTCAACAAAAAATCCGCTGTACCACAAGACTGAAGCTTGGTCTGAAACCTGAATGTGGAAATGTAGTGAAATACTCCTCAAAGAGATTCTCAATGGAAGAGGTGGGATTCTCGATCAGGAACACCCGGTGCTAAACAACACTCAATCTCAGCTAAACAGCTAGAGAAAGATATATGTCTAAACAGACCATATAATAAAAAACATAACATATCATAACATAATAATATGAATGCCATCCTCTTCATTTTATAAGAAATGAGCTTCCAAACCCTAAGCCCCATCCATTAATGACACTACTTCCATGCAATGTGTATCCATCTAAAACTGCGCTGTCCCTCATTGAATGCCACTCCTCCATGACAGTGGTGTTGATTTGGTCAAGATTGACCCAGTCCACATGCTTTAGCCCCTTTTCACACCTAAGGGTGCTTTATTAAGCTGAAAAGATGATCCACTTTCACATGAGAAGTGGTTTTATTCCTAATAAAGAGATTTATGGGTCTCCCTACCCACTTATTCATCAAACAAGAAAGCAAAATTAGATTTTAATATTCCAATTAGCTGCATGATAATTTAGGAATATTACATGTGTCACCAAGGAAGAATCATATTCTCCCCGTGACATGGTTTTCTGTGGCAAGTAAAACTCATAAAGTATGGAGGCCCATGGTTTTCTATGTTGGTATGTGTTATTCTTTTTAAGAGGGGAGGGGATGGTTATGCCTCTCGTTCCAAGGGAAAATGAAAGGGACACAATTAAGCTAGCCCATCACTAGGGACACATTTAAGCTATCCCATCACTAAGAAATAGAGTTAGAGAGGATAGTTCCCATGACATATGTGAGCTACATTGGGTGGATGTCAAGCCTCACTCCATTGGGATTAAGACCGAAAGTCCATACTAACTCATTATCAATTTGATTTAAAACCTTAGTGTGCTTTTTTTTTTTTTTTATCAAGCAAAAATCCCCATTAATATCTCTTGCATTAAGATGGATAAAAATTGTAATGAGGCATGTAAAAAAAATACAAACAAGGCCATAAAGGTTTTCTTTCATTCCACTAACTAGTTCAAGGCTAAGTATGTTTTCTGAGACACAAGATGATGCAGGAGCATCAAGCTAAATTTTCATTATTTATTTGTGTGATTTAGGGGGTGAGGTTTTATTTATTTATTTTATAAATTATGTACATTTTAAAAATAATTTGAGAGAAAATGTGAGTGTGAGGATTATTTTAAATATTCTTTTAATAAATTAAGGATATGAGTGGAGTTGAGTTAGGTAGATAATTTAGGGATCAGGAATTCCTTCAATGGAACTCAATTGAGTCAAATAAGGGATAAATCTATTTTAGATTTTGGTTGAGATTTATGTGGAGGGAATCATGGATTGGAGTTAATTCATAAATGGGTATAAATATGAAGCTTGTGTGAGGATGAAGGACAGAGAGGAATACAGAGAGAGATAGAGAGAAATGGTGTGAGAGTTATGTAAAGGGCCGAGAGCTGAGAGGCCAACGATTGTAATATTAGGCCAAATAGGTAATATTATATGCCAGTATTTTATTTGTGTTGGCTCTCTCTTCTTTGTATATGTTTTGAGCTGAATTGAATGTGGGTTTTAATGACAAATTTGATGAAGTTTCCATGTTAAGGAAGCATCACATATTATCGTGCGCAAAGATCTGTTTTATAGCAGAATCCCTGCATCATTTGGTATCGAAGCCTTTATATCTAATTAATCCGTGCAGCCACAGATGAGAGATGAGTGCGTTGTAAATTCATTACTTGGCTATATTTTATTTGCTAGAAGCTAAATTCCTTGCTGGGTTGAGTTCTGTATTGGGCCAAGACTATTTTCTGGAAAACGAATCAAATTGCCGGAAGGTCGAAATATTTTGCAAAATGCGAGTTAGAGGAAGCACTGAGCCAAGTGTTGGGCATTGAAGCATGCAATAGGAACTATTGTGGATAGCCTCGGGGAATCTCTCCTCAGATTTGCAAATTTCATTCATATTTTGTTTTCCATTATTTTCTACTTGGTATCAGAGTTGAATGTGAACCCGTGGAAGATGTGGAAGGGCCTGAGAACAGGCGTGTCAATCTATGTTGTGAAGAGGTGCTTTCATAGCCTATGTGTGTGCTCTATGCAACATAAATGATGGAGCAGCCTACATGTTTGTTTGTGGTGTCAATATCTACCTACAGCTTCGGTGGTGCCTGTAGGTAAGGGGCCGAAGTCTGTAACTGAGATCGAAGACATCCTCCAGTGAAAAGTGTGTCATGGATCTGGAGTTTGATGTTCATGCCTCTACATGAGGGCAACATTGTAGCATTGAGCGATCTGCTGACAATGATTTTTGTTCTTTGGAATCCAGTTTTGATCTGATTTAAGTGAATTGATTTGGAACTAAAGTACTCCAACGGAGAATGTGAAAGTGAGGGCAACAACGTGGTGCCTGTCTACGTGAGGATTATTAAGACACCAAAAGTGTGTAGTGTGGGGAGTGGATGCGTGGTGTGCAACGGTCAATTTGCAGTGTTCGATCAACATTTGAACAACATCTCCCAACGAAAGCAACAATGTGGTGCCTGAATCCGACAAGATTATGTTTTGTGTAGGAGTTTGGAGTAGTATGTTCGTTATTGAATTTGTGTAGGCCACCATATATATCTTATTAGAAGCATTGGATCATGATCCCACTGCTGAGAAATACCATGAGTGATATGTGCAGTGGCTACATGGAGTGAAGTAGTGAAGAACAATGAAGTTTACCACGGAATTTTTTTTCATAGACCATCACTTCCCCTCGCTGAGACTAGATGCGTTGACAATGAATATCCTTACGAAATTTGATTTAAAGGAGAAGGTAGCTGCCAATGAAGCGAGCGCCTTGAAGAAAGCTACATTGGTAATGCTAAGCCCTCGCCTAAACTCTGTGTAAATTTTGGGGATAAAAAGCAGCGTTGAGTCACACACAAGACTGCGGGTTGTCTAGTGAAAGCTGCAGAAACGTGCCCATACTCCTTCTCAGAGAAGCCTACCAAAAGTGAATTTGGTCGCGGTATAAGTTTCTCTCATAAAAATAGGCTTCGGAATTTTCATGGATGGAGACAATAAGATAATATCTCATTACTTGACACTACAAGGGGTTGGACAACCTTGTCTATAACCAGATAGCAATTTTTTATCCGGGAAAAAGGTACAAAATTATAACGTGTGAAGGTGGAAATGTATTGTTTTTAAATTGGTCATGTAAATTGAGAATAGTGTGACTGTGAAAGAAAGCTTGGGAAGTTTCTCTATGTTGAAATAATGTTTGAGAAAGTGCCATCAATATTATGGATAAGATTTGGCCTGGCTATGCCATTCTCTTTACAAAAATTTTGATAATATTTTGCATTGCTATATATATTGATACTTCGGAAAAAGAGCTATAGTATAGAAGCTCAAGAACTATTGATGGGCACACTATGAAGGTGGTAAGTCAAATGAGTTTTTATGTTATTTAAATAACGTAAAATGGATATGTAATTCAGATTGAGAAGAATAGTTCTTAAGGCCATATACACTTTATGAGTGTTTCACCAAAATTCATGAGTGGGAAGAGAGATGTTTTAAGAGAGATAATGAGTTAAAAATCATGATTGATCATTGCTTGTAGCACATGTGAAAGTGTTCACATTGTTCTGTCCCGAAGATAGTGTAGTTGGTGTTTGTTGCTACCAAATAAATGTTGATGCCACCATGTTAAAAGAAAGTTTTGGAAAATTCCTATGAAGGAATTGTTTTGTGCACTAAAGAGAGACGATGTTGCATGAGAATCGTCACTACAAAGAAGGAGTTGCATGGAAGTGCGGGAAAATTGTCCGTGCCAAGATGATGAGCGTGTTGAGGAGGTTATGGTATGAAGAGTGGAATTTGGAGAGTTGGAATTGCGAAGAGATCAAGGTTTATTAAATAACCTTGAAGGGATCTAAGGTATGACAATTCATTTCAAAAGGGAATCTTAAATGTTGGAAATTAAATAATTTATTTTGTTTTCATCATAAAATAAATCTTGGGAAAAATGGATTGCATTTCGATTTAAAGGCTTCAGTATCATGTGAAGTGATAATGGGAAACTTATGGAGTATGAGAGAGAGTGAATGTTTTACATCATGAAAATTTATTAAGGGTGGATGTTAATTGGTATGTTGTATAACTTGAATTAGAGTCAAAATATCCACTATGGTAATTATTGGGTCAATCCTTGAAGTTAAATCAGATGTTAAGGTCAAATGAAAATTTGGATAGCTTGAGTCAAGTTAAACCATTGAGTCATTGTACAAGAGGGTGTATTTTTCATCCAAGATGAAGAGTTGATGTCAAGTCTAGAGTCAAAAAGTCTTAAATCAAGTCAAAGGTTTGAATGTAATTGGGTGCATGATCGGCGGAGCTTGACACCCAAAGAATTTGGTCATTGTAACGCAAGAATTACTGAAGTTGTTGTTTTGTAGCAAAGAAGAGAAAGAGAGTTGCCAGAAATGATTCCAAGACAGAGAACGGAAAGAGGTCAAGCGCAGGAAGAGAGCTTGTATTGTTGAATGGAAAGTATGGAGGCTTGCTGAAAAGGGGATTCGAATGAAATCCACACGTGAACAAATGAAGTTCACAAAGGAGGAGAAGATGATTGTTATCAGTCATTTCAGAGATGATGGATTGTAGATTTCTGTGGTGTAGATTTTTAGAATCACAGCTCGGAATCTCCACAGTTCTCATTTTTAAGTCTAAGTTTTGGGTCTAAAACAAGACCCATCATCAGGATATCCTTGAGAAAGACCACAACAAAAGAAAAAAGAATTGGACATTTCAGAGATTCTGAGAAAGACCGCAACAGAAGAAAAATGAAGGAAAATGCCAAGGTAAATGGCATATGTAAGAAGTTGACTGATGAAGAGTATGAGCAGGAGAAAGCTGAGATAACAGTTCACCTTGAGTTATTGATGGAATTTTTGTAGAGAAACAAGAAATACCAGAGACATGGTTGGACCATGAGGAAGAAAGTGAAATGGCAGAGGCTACACGCAAAGAGGGAACAACAGGTAAACATACAGTTGACGGAAGAGCCGAGGAAGCTCGAGCAGATGATGTGTGTGAAAATGAGATGTGAAGAACTCAGAGAGGCTGAGTTGAAAATGGAATTTTCCATTTGTGGCCCAGAACAGGGTGAAATTTTGGGTGACGAGATCAATGAGAAAGATCTCATGGACTATTGGAATAGTTCACAAGGAATTGGAAGATATGTTGACAAGAAAAGTAGATGAGGCTATGAAGCCTTGTATTTTTAAATCTCACAGTTTATGTATGTTTGCAGGATGTGCGAAAGATGGTGGACAGTCTAGTGAAACTGTCACAGAGATGAATGAAATTGTTAAGGTGAAGTATGAAGGAGAATTCCTTTCAGAGGAGGAAGGTACTAAATTGTTGCAGCAAGAAGAAATCATAAATGAATTCTTGTTTGGTGTAAGACAGCCAGTTGAAGCTGTTATGGAGCAGAAGCATAATGAAAATTCCGAAGTGATATTCCAAGGAGGTAAACAAATGAATTTGTTTAATGAAATTGCTGACAAAATTTTACAATGTGATGATACAGAAACTAGGATAACTCAGGAATATTGCCAGAAGAAGAATGAAACTGGGAATGAAGGTTGTGATGAAATGCTGGAAAGATTACACATGGAAATAGAGTTCTTGGAACGATGGCTCAAGGAACCTGAGGGAGAAGTGAAGTTTGCAGAACCTGATACAGAAGAGATTGCAGTTGCCGTGCATGATAGGGATGAAATGTTTTTAACATTTAGAGAGTTGAGTGAATGTTATAACTTTTCAAATAATAATGTGGCTGTAGGTACAGAAGGAAACATAAATAAATATGATGTTGAAATCACAGAAATTGAGCAGAAAGTATTTGGAGATGAGATGAAAAATCAGGAGCAACAAGAAATTTATGTCCTTAGAGACATAAAGGAAACAAAAGTATTAAACTAGCAGGATAAAGATTAAAGCAACCAGCAATTCAAAAGAGAATTTACTGAAATCCAGAAGGACTGTGGTGGGAGATTGGTGCTTGAAGCATCAAAAGAGGCCGAAAGGTATTATCTTTTTAAAACTAACAGTTTTTTGATGAATGTAGGTACAACACCGGAAGAGGAATTTGTTACTATAGGAGCAATCGATGACTATAGTTGTGATCAAGGAGAAATTCTTGATTTTTCTTCACTTCAGAAAGTTGAGTGTTTAACACAATTGAAGACGAAAGCATCAAACAAAGAGGATTTACTCCAAGGAATTGGCAGAAGAAATTGTTGTAAAGACCGATGGAATCCGATTGACAGAGTGAGTGATGAATTACAAAATGAAGTTGATACTTTAAAGGACCAGCGGCAGAACAGAGTTTGGAATCCTGGAGGGAGCAAGTCATTGAGACTTGTGGCTGTCACATTATTACTGAAAAGTGACAGACCTCATAGACAGGAGTCTATTGAAACTTCTCTACATGGGGAGTCTGATGCAGGAGCATCAAGCTAAATTTTCATTATTTATTTGTGTGATTTAGGGGGGTGAGGTTTTATTTATTTATTTTATAAATTATGTACATTTTAAAAATAATTTGAGAGAAAATGTGAGTGTGAGGATTATTATAAATATTCTTTTAATAAATTGAGGATATGAGTGGATTTGAGTTAGGTAGATAATTTAGGGATCAGGAATTCCTTCAATGGAACTCAGTTGAGTCAAATAAGGGATGCATCTATTTTAGATTTTGGTTGAGATTTGCGTGGAGGAAATCATGGATTGGAGTTAATTCATAAATGGGTATAAATATGAAGCTTGTGTGAGGATGGAGGACAAAGAGGAATATAGAGAGAGATAGAGAGAAATGGTATGAGAGTTATGTAAAGGGCTGAGAGTCGAGAGGCCAATGATTGTAATATTAGGCCAAATAAGTTTGAGTCCATAATTTTATCATTGTTATTATATGTCGGTATTTTATTTGTGTTGGCTCTCTCTTCTTTGTATACGTTTTGAGCTGAATTGAATGTGGGTTTTAATGACGAATTTGATGAAGTTTCCATGTTAATGAAGCATCACATATTATCGTGTGCAAGGATATGTTTTATAGCAGAATCCCTGCATCACACGAAAGGTAATATAAACTCTAGAGCCTATTGCAAGGTAGTTGTAGTTTCCAAAATGTGAAGCCTAATTCTCGGTTCTATGTTATTTGTATTGCAAAGATTTCATTTCCTAATCATGATGGGCATAATCATGGTGGAGCAATGAGAGTTATAGGCTAGACCCGTCTCATTACCTTACTTCGTAGACAAGAATATCATAATACATGAATAAATATCTATAAGGGAGCTAGAGACTTAGCTCCACATTAGGCACAATTATAGATGATGGTTAAATTCATTTTCTTCTTTATGGCGATGCCATCATATGTCATTCATGAAAATCATAGAAGACCAAATGTGGAAAATGGGTTGAAAGTCCAAATTTACATACAACTATAATTTCATACTTATGCATATCGGTTATCGTCTATTACACCATATTTTCTCATCCCTGTAGCTCATTACCAAAGCATGAAGGTGATTAGTTTTAAGTGCCAATTAGCCATAACCAAGAATGTAGGAGGTGGGGTGTGAGGGAGTAATTACCCATACCTACCATATCTCCATGTAGCATATGCCCAATATCTTTAACCAAGCTTGCAACTAACCTTCAAATGCATGTATAAGAATAAATTTACAATCTCTTGGAAACTTAACTCATTAATAATATGATATTATTCACTTGAGGGAATATGAAGCCTTCTCAAGTGAATATAAATTGTCTTTGGGAGTCTGAGATACCTTAGAAGATGAATCCAAAGGTCAAAAACTATGTTTTTGTATGCATATAATTTTAATGAAAAATATTCCATGCTTATCTAAATTCATGATCTAACAGTGGTATTAGAGCAACTCTCATTTAAAAACTTGTTAGACATGCCACTCTGAGTAGTAATGAAACCCTCATGCTTATTTTTTTGCTTGATACTCTCAAATATCTCTGTAGCTCTATTCCTCTTCCTCATTCATCCTCATAGCCTTATGTGTCCATTGTATAAAACCCTATGTTCCATCCTATCTCTCATACCTCCACCACTCATGGAATCTTTCATTTCCTCACAAAATAAACTATCAATCACATGAGGCAGTTCATAACCTTCATTTTTTTGAATTTGGTCATGGAAATAAAAATGGCTTAATAAATTGTAGATGTGAGATTACTCCAAGTATTTGAACAGTTTTGAAAATTTGATCAATATTTCAACTTCATGACATCCATCAAGTATACAAATTAGTCTATTCCAAAACAACAAATTACCATAAATTCATCTCCAATTCAAAGAGGGAGAAGAATATACAATCGTTTGGGTGTGTTCACTAAGGAGGAGACCACTTTTAGGATCATCACAAAGGAACCTCAATTAGAAGTTTTGAAAACCGAGACTAGCATTCAAACCCTATAATTGTTATTTATAATCACATTGGAAGATGCATCCATAACTTAGGAAATACGCCTCATCAACCCTATTCGGGTTCACTTTTAAAAATCTAGAAAACCCTTTTATGCAATTCATTTTATAGGATTGAGGTAGGGATGGTGATAGATTTTGAGTCCTTAAGGATTAGGATGTGTTCATGTTAGGAGTTGGTGTAGTGAAATCTCAAAATCTAGTTGTGATGATGAATTCTTGTCTGTCGTCACTTCCTTATGGTGATATCAAGCTACTAAGTGATACTGTTGTGGAAAATGTAAGGGAAGTCGTCATTCCCTCAAATTAACATAGCTATATGAGCCAAGATGAAGTAAATGGTCTTTCATATTTGACATGAGAAATTCTATTGGAATGTCATGGCTCCAATCTATTTTTTTTTATTGGAGGGGAACATGACATTGTTTGTATATTCACTCCTGAAGATTGATTCACATCCAAAGTCAATAATAATGATAGCTTGTAATTCTTTTTGTAAGTTTATTAGTTGAATTACATTATAAATGGTTGAATTTTTGGTAGAATTCGACACCCTCATTGAGTTTTTCGCATGGAGGATTAGTCTTTTGGTCATCATGCTTGCGAGAATTATGGAATACATACTACTCCTTTAGATAGATCAATGATTGAAAATTAAATGTCAAGTTTCAAATGTTAGAATAAAAATGCGAGAGAAAATAATTAATAATAAATAATGATAAAAGAAATATCAATAAAACATGATGATTATCCTAGAAACCCTACACCACGAAGACTAGCTCCTAACATGTCTATTACTATGCATTAAAAGGAATATTACAATGGAGTTATCAAGCCATTAAATATAATATATTACATCAAATACCATGGGAAAAACCATGAGTGAATGAAACCTTGGGCCCGTAAATCAACAACATTAAAGCTATTAATTATCATATCAAAATGAATTTATGATTGAATCAACTTTAACATAACATTCCCTCCTTTGCACTTAACTTGGGGTTTCCATTTACCAAATCTGGCTAAACTGGCCAAGTGAGCCTTCACCACTCATCTCAAGGCCCTACCTCCATCAATATTTTTAACTGAGGAATTCAGGAATCCAACATAGCCCCACTATCACCTAGGTCTACCTCTATACTTTACTGATAATATACCAGGGGTGCACATGCCTTACTAGGTTTTATATGCCCATCTACATGCAAAATTTTTCAACTCCATTAAAATACTTACTTATCTATTTTTATTGTTGCTATATTGACACTTATGCCATGGTATTCTCTCACCATTGCACACATGATTATCTCATATTTCCATCAAATTATTTGGTTTTAGACAATTCCAACTTGACCTCAATATCCAATTTCGGCTTTTGTAATTGTGTTCTATCTCATTCTAATTCGTCATGGGATTTCTTTCGTTGAAACCATACATTTTCACTCTAACAGTCATGTCATAGGGAACTCCATCTTTCTTGATAATATTTTGTGGTATTGACATTAGACCACTATGACTCCTCAAAGAGCCCATTTTTGATTGGCTTTGTTACCATTATTGTTGAAAGTCAACAAGAAATGTATGTCTAATTTATTTTTCCCTTAATTAAATTGGACAATAAAATGTAATATTATCTCATAATCACTTGTAATAGTTAACTAAGTGTGATAAACTCAGTTAGCTCAGGAATTTCGAGTTGAGAGTGGTTGGTGAGGCATGCAGAGTGATTCTATGTGTTTTAGAGTTCAAGTTTCAGTTAGTGCATTAGTTTAATGCATGATAAATCAGTTAACTCAATTAATTGAGTTAAAATTAGTTTAACTAGTTGTAACTATTTGTTGCACTAGTGAGAGGTCAAGTGAATTAAATAATATTTAATTTACATACAGTGATCTGTCATGTAACTGATGATTTACTATTAATAGCTTCATGCATGTCAGCTCTAGTGGAGACCCAATTGAGACAGAGGTTAAAGGTATGTTAACTATCAGTTTTATTATTAGTAGTCTGCCCGCATGCAGTAAAACAACCATAGGATTTCCCATGAGAATTGCACAATTTTGGAAGGCTAAATTTCCTAAAGAATAGGGACTGCATTCCACATGAAATGCGCAAGCAAGGAAGGCTAAGCATAGGCTGAAAATTGGCTAAGTGTTGGTCAATTTTGTTCGGACCAGTGTGAGACAGTTGTGAGAGTTCAGGAGACTCTTGTGAGAAGAGTGCATTGTAATTGTTTTATGATTCATTGGTGAATATATAGTAGAAGATAGAGGGGTTTTGAGCAGTAATCTTTCCCCGAGAAAATATCTATGTTGTGGATTGATTTGCTTCTTTCTTTACTTGTTGTGATTGGCGATCCTGTTTATTTTCCGAAATTATTTTGTCGAAGGATTTAATATATTGCTTTAGCATATCCAATGATCAGATTGAATCCATTGGTATACATATTGTTTGTATAATTTCTACATGGTATCAGAGCACAGGAAATCACTATTGTGGAGAATAAATTGAGTTTGTGCTGAATAACATTTGAATTTGAATAAATATTCTTTGGTGTGACAGGCAGATTAAGATGGCTTTCAATGGCTTGAGATTGGAATATGCACTTGAGGGTAGTTCCAATTATATTGTCTGGAAATACATGATGGAGGAAGTTCAGGGGGACAACGAGTTGAAATAATTCATTGATAATGATATTCCCAAGCCTATAGCAGCAGATGCCGCTCTTCTTGATGCTTGGAAAAAGAAGGTTGCAAAGGCGAGGAGTATCTTATTGGAGGGAGTACGAGACCACATTGTCTCAAGTCTCCATGGCAAAGCGAATCCATATGCAATGTGGAAGGCTTTGATAGATCTGTTTCAGAGTAACAGTGACCACATAAAATTGGTACTAAAGGAAAATCTCAGGAAAATCAAAATGGAGAAAGGCGACACTATTCCAAAATATTTAACCAAATTTTTCCAATGTCAAGATGAGCTTGGGACTGTCAGAATTACTGTAGTGGATGATGACTTGGTGAGCCTAGCTCTTCTAGCCCTTCCTAAGAGTTGGCATAGTTATTAGGACTCTGTCAATGGGAGGGAGAAGCTGCGAGATTGGGAGCGACTTTAGTCAGATTTGGTGCAAGAAGAATTTAGGCGGAATACCAGGGATGGATCCTCATCTAAGATAGATGATGAGGAAAATTGCGCCTTGGATGGTAAGGAAAATAAGGGGGAGGCAAAGAAATCCTATTCAAAATCTGAGAGCGACAAAGAAGGCAAGAAGCGTGAAATGTCTAGAGTGAATTGCTTTCACTATCACGAGCATGGACATTATGCCACTAATTGTCCACAAAAGAAGAAGAACAAGAAGGATTCAGGATCTACAGCTGGTGAGGCTTTGGCCTCAGAATTCGAGTTGGACTTCTCGCTCATCGCATGCATGGTGTCTAGTGTGATGGGATCAATGTGGTACTTAGATAGTGGTGCATCTTTCCACATGACGAGAGACAATTTTTTTTTTCAGTAGCTTGGAGGAGAAGGATCTCCAGATGGATATCGAAATGGGTGATGACGGAAGGTATAGCGCTACCGAGATTGGTATAGTTACCTTCCAGAGATAGTCAGGTAAACCCTTATTATTAACTTATGTAATATATGTACCAGGCTTGAAAAATAATTTAGTTTCAGTTGCTATGTTGGAGGATAGAGATTATGATGTGGTTTTCATTGAAAGGAAAGCATTCCTTCGTCACAAAGCCATGGGACAAGCCAAGAAGATTGGGATTTGTGTGAAGAATATCTAAAAACTTGATGTAGATGGATACACAACATTGATGGGTAAAGCAGACAAAGTGGTGAGCCAGGATGAGGGTGAGTTATGGCATAGGAGATTGGGTCATCTACACCACGATGCTTTGAAGGTCATCAACAGATTTCTACGGGGATTCCAAAGGGTACTCTTGCACATATAGACACATGTAAGGGATGTACCATGAGGAAGTATCCAAAAGCCACTTTTCATGAGAAGGAGAAACAAGCAGCGAAAATCCTTGAGAGAGTTCACTCAGACATGTGTGGACCATTCTCTACAGCTTCGACAATAAAGCACAGGTATGATGTGATATTTTTGATGATTTTTCTAGAAATTTTTGGATCTACTTCATGTAGAAGAAATATTATACGTTCTCAAAATTTTGTGAGTTCAAAGCACTGGTTGAGAAATACACGGGGAAGCATGTGAAGGCCTTGAGGAGAAAAAATGATGGTGAGTACATCTCCAATGAATTAAAAAACTTTTGTAACAAAGAAGGAATTCAGAGAGATTTGATTGCACCTCATAACCCACAACATAATGGGGTCGCAGAAAGAAAGAACAAAACAATTGTGCATGCGGCACGAGCGATGTTGAATGATCAGGGCCTACCATTGCATCTGTGGGCAGAGGCATGCAACACAATGGTATTTTTGCGGAACTGTAGTCCTCATCGGATACTTGGCATGAGTACACTAGTGGAGGATTTTTCTGGTAAGAAACCTAACGTTTCTTATTTTAAAATTTTTGGCTCATCTCTCTATTGCCATGTGACCAAAGATACCAGGTAGAAGCTAGAACCAACAATTGAGATTGGGATATTTGTGGGGCACATTGATACTCCCCACAAACATCGGGTGTATTTTCCAAACAACACGATGACTATTGTGAGACGAGAATGCCATGCGATTGTCCATTGAGAGGGAGCTTGATTTGCATGCATATGAGGAACTCTTGGTTCCAAAGGATGAACCTCAAGATGTGGAGCAACCACATGTAGATGATCATGGAGTGGAAGAAAAAACTCATGCAAAGTCATCCACCAGACATGGTAGAAGGCACACCACAGAAGCTGATAGATTGAGACTTGATGCGGCAAAACATGTAAGAGCACCTACTTCACTGCACAGACAGAGAAAATCTCCAGACATGTTTACAGGATACATGAATCTTATGAGAAAATGTATTGTGACATAACCATCCTCCTTTGAGGAAGTAGTGTAGCAACCAATTTGGGTTGACACCATGTGTTATAGGTCAATTTGGGCATCATCCCCCAAGACCTGGTCAAACTGGACATCATCCCCAGGACTAGTGAAATAGGTTCTATCATCCCCTTATATTTCATTTTCTACATGCCCTAAGTGAATACATTTCATTCATGACTTCTATTGTGAGATATCCAAGGTTTTAAGTATATGTTATATCACCTACTGAATCACCAACGCTCATCTGCAAGGGACTAACTACACTGCAGTGCCAAATCCTCCATGAAAGGGTGCACTGCAGTGCACTTCCCGATACTCAAGGGTGTGTTGGTCACCTGGGAGCAGAATTCTCATTGTTCTGGGAATCTCCACATTACCAATGCCTTCTAGAAGAGTCCATATATGTCAAACTTCAAATCCAAGTGTCCATATAACACCTCTGAACTTGGAAACATGTCTTTCATATTATTAGAAAGTCATTCATTGAGAAACTACCATCTGTTTCCCTATAAATTGAGCACTCATCTTAGTGCTAGGGAGGGAAGAAATTTGGTTATGTTATGCTGTTGGATTCTCATTTGATAAGAAAGTGAAAGTACTGATATGCTGTTGGGATAATGCTGGATGTGATGAGGCTGGAATGAAGCTGGAGCAGGTTGACAACAAATCGATCCATTGGTTGTAATCTTCCCCTTCTACTCTTTAATAAGTATTGATGTTCATTTTCCCATACATATGTCTCTATTTCTTGTGCAATGTATTCTTGAATGATGTATGTATTTCATATCTAATCGATTTTATTTGAGTAAGATAAGTAGATATCTGTATATTGCATGTTGTTTGTTGTTCTGTTTATATGTTTGCAAGAATCGTTCTAGCGACTTGAGTTGGATTGAGAGCGACGACAACAATGAAAGAAGAAGAAGGAGAAGCGAAAGAATCACAAGTAGGCTTCTTTACCATTATGTATATCTGCTTTTTTTAGAGAAAGTGATAATTATTCTTTCATCTGTTGTTCTAAGTGACAAACACCACACTTAGGGAATTTGGTTTATCCATAGATCACAATTCCATATAAAAAATTGGCGGTTCCGTTGGGGAGTATCCTATCATTCCTGGTGTTTTTGCCTATGTTTATCCTTATAAGTAGCATCTACTTTAAGTTATCAGTCATTTGAATGAACAAATTGCATTAGAAGTGTGTCTAGCTACTTGATTTTCAATCTTAGCTATGCCGAACGCACTGTTGGTCAAGACACAGTGCACTGCAGTGCACTGTCTCCCACTCAGGGGTGCTCTGCAACGTATTGTCTCCCATTAGAGACTGCGTTTCCCCCTCAACCAACCAAATTCCATCGAAAGTTGTCATTGTTTTCAGTCATAGCCACTTGTTTGCTATATTCTCAGATGTCGGATACCTCTTAGATACCAGTAAAATTTCTTGTTCTTCCTCCTTTGAAAAGTAAATTTGTTCAATGTTTCTTTAGTGTTTTTCTTTATCATTGGAAAATCAAATTCAAAGTGTTTCATTTCTGCATTAGTTCAATTCTGTTTTTGAAAAGGAATTTTTTTTTTCATTCCTCGTTTCCTGTAGGAAAATTGTAGTTCCATTCTTCATTTTCCTAGGAGAAATTGTTGTTTCATTCCTCATTTCTCATAATAAAACACTTTTTTGATTGATTTATGCATATAGTTTCATTTATTTCGTTCACATTAAAGGGAGCTGAAAAGAAAAACATGCAGGTGCATATAATGAATTGTGCATGTTGCATAGGAACAAGTTAGGAAAGATGCATTTAGTTTGTGCTCTTTGGTTGTTTTCTCAAAAAACTGATTTCTCTTTCCCTGAGTAGCTAGGACTTTAATTGAAAAAGCTAAATTTAAAAGTTTTCTTATCATTTAGTTTGCATTTTTAGGAATTTCCATTACATCACGCGTTGAACCTCAAAGAAAAACTTTAAAAAAATATCAACATAAAATTTACATCAATTTACCCAAGAAAGCACTGGAACATTAACGATAACATTTATAAGTTCTGGGCTAGAGACGTGATCTGGTGTCGTTAAACATAGTAGCTGTCGCTAACTTGTATGCGATACATTCCGAGTGTGATACCTCACTCCACGTATGTAAGTATATCAGAGCTCGTCCACGTACCTTCGAGTATATCAGGTGATGTTCTAGTACGAAAAGTATAAGGGGGTGCCCTCACTGTGCGGTTTCGCATTAGACAACGCTAATACGGACTTGGGCCTCCACGTAACTTCGGGTATATTTGGGAGGAAAAATTTAGGTTTCTATCCATCCATATGTAACCAAGTCGGCTACCATGTAACTTGTGATACACCAAACACAACACCTGGGGAAATTTCCTACTCGTACTTCTTGGTTCGCCAGGAGGTATTCTGCAGTTCACAATTACTTGGTAAACCTTTTACCTAGAATTATCCTTTTATTTTTTTTAAAATTTTTTTTTCATAAAATTAATGAGTCATCGTGGAAGAAGAACATCTCTTTCCCTGTCGTTCGCATATAATAACAATTAAACCACCCTTACCACCGAAAGCCATTTCTGGTCAGCGAAGGTGACATCATTCTACCGAAACCAGTACTATCAACACCTTTGGTGCGACATCATCCTCACATATACCAGATTCATCTCGAGTTGTTTCTAAAAATCCTGGTTCATCTATTGTTGTCAAGACATAGTCCTCACAGCTACCTATGGTCACGATCCATCTAATCAGTGAGACCATACCTCCTGAACTTGACGTTGTTCAACTGGAAGTTGATCCAGATCCCATCATTCTTTTACCAGAACATCTAGCTCCCGAATTCGAACAACTGGAAGTTGTTCCTATATTGGATGCTACACAATCGATTATAGCCGTTGAGTCTCCCATATCGCATAATCAACTGCCTAAAATATAATTCGGGCGTGACGACGAAATTATTCCACTTGTTTTGATTTCGATTGAAGAAATACCACAAGATGAAACACCTTTGACTCCAACTCATTTTTGACTGGAGCTTTATCTTTATGAGACTTTTCCTTAATCACCTCACACTGCTTTCTTTGATCCTGTGTCAATTCAAGTTCTCGTAGATCCTATAGGGTATACATTGGGTCGTATGACCATGGCTGAGTCAACATCTCCACCTGTACCTTCTGTTACAGTTGCAAAAAAACTTGCTCTTGCTACCCTGTCGATGTTCACCACATCACAAGAGTCACATTTATATGGTGGCCCTTCCTTCCCACATGGTTACCAATATTTATCTAGAACCTTCTCTAGTGCATCCTCAAACCCATGGACTTCACCAATGTCATCATCCGGTATTCTATCTGGTACATATAGAATGAGTACTGAACGAATTGATCCTTTACATACATATTCAATGCAATATCAAGCTGGTCCATCTGGGTATATTCCATCCAATACAATCTCAATTAGACTCCCAACATTTGGAGAAAAATAAATTCCATCTTATTATACTCCTCATGCTGGGGGGCAACCTATGGTCACCCATTTTAATAGTACTCCATCGTTATATGGTCATCCTAATGTTGTAATGACTGTTTGTTAATGGAAACCTATTTTTCCTATTCAACCACAAACAATTGTGCAATAATATCAACCGGTTCAACCTATTACACCCACATCCACTCCACTTGTTAATACATCCTTACCCCTGATACAGGCTCAAAGTGTTGTACCTCAACCATCTCAGGCGGGTCCTTCAACATAATACCCTCAAGTATTTGGCCCTCAGACTCCAACTCCTTCGGCTGGTTTACAAAAACCTCCTGTATGCGGAATTATTTATTCACAAGATGGATTACCCTATTATGGGACGTTGCAGGCACAACCAGGTTTTACCTATTCACAACCGGGTCCAAGCTATTCTAGATTGGGCTATAATATTGGTGGACAAACACCTTGGTAGCCAAAAGAGAAAACGCCACAACATTCATTCCAACAACAAGTAGCTTACCTAGGTTTTGGTCAACAGAATCCTCAAGCATTTGCTTATCAAAACAACCCCTATCTGGGTTAGAAGAAAAAAATTCCTTATGCTGGTGCTCAAAGGTCTGTTGCCCAAGAAATTCCATCATACCCTAGTTATGCTTAACCTGACTTAAATCGACAATTTCCCTTTGTTGCAACCTTAGAATTACATGATTTAAACCAGCTTACCAACGATCCAATCATCTATGCTACTTGGTGGTTGGTGATACCACATAAATTACCCTCGGATATTCCTGAGTTCAATTGAAACCTAGGGGAATAACCGTCGATTCATGTTATGACTTATCATTTGTGGTTTTCCTCCAACTCCTTAAATGATGACTTCGTTCGACTACGTATTTTCCAGTGTACGCTTACTAGTCCGGCCGCGAAGTGGTACATTGATTTACCACGAGATTCATTTGATAATTTCACTGCCTTAGCTACTACCTTTCTGACCCACTTCTAGTTACCCATATGATATGAAACTGGAACATAAATCTTGACCAATTTTAAACAGACTAATGCTACTCACATTTCTGATCATATTCATGAGTGGCGTCGTCATCGTAGAATGGTCAAGACATTTGTTCCTGATCAAATTCTTGTTGAGTGGTTCATTAAGTCCTTGTTGCAATCTATCAGAGAGGATGTGGCTAAGGGTGGCATCGTCACTAAAGAGTAGGTCATGGCTCATGCCCAGTACTTAGATTTGATTTACACTTAGTCTGGCACTAGAAAATTTGGCGGAATTTCCGACGGCCAATTCGTCGCTATTTCGACACATAGTTGTCGCAAGAGCGACAGTTCGAGGACGGGGAAAACGTGGTTTACCATCCCTTCACAATTCTGACACACTTAAAAAGTGTCCCACTACTGACACTTTTTCCGTCGCTTCCAAACAGGCGTCGCTCTTCCAACATTTCCCAAACTGTCACGCTTCTGAGATTTGTAAACTGTCACACTTCCGACGAAATGTGGTCCGACGTTTTGAACGTCACTCTTCCAACGTTTGTAAACTGTCGCAAGTTCGACGAAATGTGGTCCGACGTTTTGAACGTCACTCTTCCAACGTTTGTAAACTGTCGCAAGTTCGACGAAATGTGGTCCGACGTTTTTAGCGTCTCTCTTCCGACGTTTGTAAACTGTCGCAATTCCGACGCAATGTGGTCCGACGTTTTGGCCGTCGCTCTTCCGACGTTTGTAAACTGTTGCAATTCCGGTGAAATGTGGTCCGACGTTTTGAACGTCGCTCGTCCGAAGTTTTTATACTGTCGCTCTTCCGACGTTTTTAAGCTGTCGCAATTTCGATGCTTACAAGGCGTCGGTATACCGACAGCAGGTTCAATTTAAAAAAAAAAATGAAACTTTAAAACAAGACAGTAAATCTCCAATATTTGTTATGAATTGTGGGTGTTCCAATGACCGTGAAATATTAATATAATAAACCACCCCACAACGCTTCGAATATAAACAATCATTTTTTTTTTCACAAGAGAAAAAACGCTGTTTTGAATATATTATATGAACTAAAACAGTCCATGAAGTCATTACATTTTCACATCTGAAGATTGGAACCGAAATATCCATCCAGAAAAGTGGAAGTCCCACCCCAGACAATTATAGAAAAATACCCCATGTCACATACAGGGACATGATATAAAACCCAGTAATGGTCCACATGGAGATTATCGACAATCTGAGAAAGCATCCAAATATGCCCGCGACATCTATAAGAAAGTGAAATAGCAGTATGTAGAATAGTAAAGCAACAGATAGAGTACCGACGTCCATTGTTCCAAATACAAATTAAAGTACCCAAAATCCTTGAACAGAGAAAAACGCTAATCATGTGAGGAGTGTGATATGTCCAAAATATAAAAAGACCATCAGACCATATCAATAAACCAACATCACTAGTTTTGAAGGCATAGTGATAAACATTAATCATTTTTTTTCACAAGAGAAAAAACGCTGTTTTGAATATATTATATGAAGTAAAACAGTCCATGAAGTCATTACATTTTCAAATCTGAATATTGGAACCCAAATATCCATCCAGAAAAGTGGAAGTCCCACCCCAGACAATGATAGAAAAATACCCCATGTCACATACAGGGACATGATATAAAACCCAGTAACGGTTCACATGGAGATTATCGACAATCTGAGAAAGCATCCAAATATGCCCGAGGCATCTATAAGAAAGTGAAATAGCAGTATGTAGAATAGTAAAGCAACAGATAGAGTATCGATGTCCATTGTTCCAAATACAAATTAAAGTACCCAAAATCCTGCAACAGAGAAAAACGCTAATCATGTGAGGAGTGTGATATGTCCAAAATATAAAAAGACCATCAGACCATATCAATAAACCAGCAACATAGACCAGCATCGCTAGTTTTGAAGGCAGAGTGATAAACATGAATCATTTTTTTTTCACAAGAGAAAAAACGTTGTTTTGAATATATTATATGAAGTAAAACAGTCCATGAAGTCATTACATTTTCACATCTGAAGATTGGAACCCAAATATCCATCCAGAAAAGTGGAAGTCCCACCCCAGACAATGATAGAAAAATACCCCATGTCACATACAGGGACATGATATAAAACCCAGCAACGGTCCACATGGAGATTATCTACAAATCTGAGAAAGCATCCAAATATGCCCGAGGCATCTATAAGAAAGTGAAATAGCAGTATGTAGAATAGTAAAGCAACAGATAGAGTACCGACGTCCATTGTTCCAAATACAAATTAAAGTACCCAAAATCCTTGAACAGAGACAAACGCTAATCATGTGAGGAGTGTGATATGTCCAAAATATAAAAATACCATCAGACCATATCAATAAACCATCATCGCTAGTTTTGAAGGTAGAGTGATAACCTGTCAACACATAAAATAGTATCATAAAGCGGATATAGGAAATGTGCAAAGACATGTACTTTTGATATACGCCTCACACAAAAAGCATCCATGATAGAGAAAAAATATGTATAAACCCACGGTCGATTGTATGTTCTGGCTCGCTTGTTCCCGGAAATAAAAACCATCTGCAGAAACCCAGGCTCGCTTGTAAGACAGGCTCGCTTGATTCCAAAATTGGTAACCATTTGTTGCATCCGAGATGTAAGGTTCAGGCTCGCTTGTTTCCATTAGTAGCCCGCTACAGCATCCACCCTGTTCATAGCAAAAAGGTTCCTGTAGATATACAGATAAAGAGTATAATACGTAGACCACATAAACATGGCTCTGTATTTCAAAAAACAGGTTTAAAATAGAAACAGGGCAACATTTTTTTTTTCCAATTGTTATGAACATAATTCGACCATGAAATATTAATATAATAAACCACCCTGCAGCACTTCGAATATAAACAATCATATAAACATGGCTCTGTATTTCAAAAAACAGGTTTAAAATAGAAACAAGGCAACATTTTTTTTTCTAAGTAAAGTTAATCTATTAACAGTGGGAATAAAATTACACCGAAGTCAAAAACATTGCCCAGACTCATGGCAAATTTGTCATCAAAAAATCAAAAAATCAAGAAGATTTCCCTCATACAGGTAAACCAGTCTTGAACATTTACAAAATTCAAAAATATTACAGAGGTCTAGCACAGTAAAATAATCTAAAATCAGCCCAATTAAGTGGGCCGCGAAGCAAGAAAAACAAATTAACCAAATTACTCCTCCGGCTCCTTGATGATTCGGCACCATCCTTTAGAAGGTCTAGGATTGTTAGGTGCTACCTCCACAGTCATGCCACCACTCCCCTCCTGAAGGCCCGAATGCTGGCTGGATTTTTATGAGCTCAGACCCGCCGGACGGGTGCATTGTTCTTCCATTTGGGCCTTCTCACGGAAAACCATAGTAATTGAAGCTGTGATTCGTAGGCGGTTCATAGAGAAATTAAAGGAAAAAATCGCAGTGCATGTCGTGGGAGAAGGTGAAGTGGTGGGGAAATGAGGAGCAGGGGAGCCCATACGGTGGCCAGATCCTAGAACCCAACCCCGCCCACTTCTAGTATCTGGATAGCGACCTGCATGATAATCACTGGACTGGGAAGTCGAATCGGTTGAGGGGATGGAGGGAGCGCGCAGGGGTTGACCTCTAGTGCTCCCCCTGCGGCAACACATCCTTTGACGCAGGCGAGGCATGGGTGCAGTCTCAGCAGTGGGCACAAGAGGAGACGGAGAAGCAGAATTCCAAGAAACAGAGGAAGACAGACAAGGACCAGACCGAGAGAAATGCAGATATGCAACAAGGTCTAAGCAGCAGTTCAGCTGGCCACTTCTCCTTCTCGTCACAGTGAGCAGGTAGTGTAACCCAACAACCGGCTCGTTTGAAAAACCATAGCGAAATGCCATTTTATCGACCCGACTACAATGCAATTGAAGGACGCCCGTCATAATTAATCTTTGATCATTAATGAGAGCCAAAGGTCGGATCATATTGGAGCATGCAGAATCGCTAACAGGAGTGGAGGTCCGATCTTGAACAGTGTTAAAACTTAATGCGATTAGATGTGAAAACCTTGGAACTTAATTGAACAGCGTTAAAACTTAATGCGATTGATATGAAATCGCCACATCCATGTCCCATCGCCTTAAACGCCATCGAATGCACCCGCATCCGGGAACATGGCAACATTTGATTGAGGACACATGGCAGAAATTGATTGGAGCAGATATTTGTTTGGGCTGCTCGTGCAGTGGAAATCCGGACCCGAAAAATATTGGGGCGAATTTGATAATAAATTCGCGTCACAACTCTCCCTCCGTACGCCAACCCAACTTCGGACCCGAAAAATATTAGGGCGGAATTCAATTGGTTTTCGCGTCACAAAATTGGCCGACGTCAGCAGACTGTTTTGGAATGCGAATTTGGTTTGAACTATGGTTTATCGCCGTTTGAAGTCCGGCGGGCTCGACTTAAGAACAATTTTGTTTGATCCCATATTATAAAATTTGTGTTGGTTTTCTTTGATAATACACATATTTATAATAAATCATGGGAATACCACACTAAACATGTGGAAAAGTTATATACATTATTGAGAACAATCATTTTTATGTAAAAATGTCCAAATGTGCTTTTGGGAAATAAGAATTCGAGTATTTGGTTCATATTGTTTTAAAGGAAGGAGTGAAGTTGGAGCCTCAAAAGATGCAAGCTATTACAAAATGACCTATTCCTAAGAAAATCAAGGTTCTTAGAAGATTTTTTAGAGTTACATGATATTATTGATAATTTGTTAAGAATTATGCATGCATTTCAAGTCCACTCACATATCTCTTGAAGAAAATATCATTTATATGGAATGATGAGGCTACTTTGGCATTCTATCTTTTAATGGATGCCATGTCTTCTACACCAACATCGGTTTCACCTACTTTTGGTAAAACATTCATAGTAGAGTGCGAGGCACTAAGACAAGGAATTTATGTAACATTAACACAATAAGGGATATCATTGGCTTTTAAAAGCAAGGAATTCAAAGAAAATATTTGGTGAAATCTATGTATGAAAAATAAATGGAAGCAATATTACATGCAATAAAAAATGGGGATAGTATATCATTGGGAGGTACTTTAAAGTCAAGATATACCATGATAGCATAAAGTATTTTTTGAAGCTATGATTTTCATTAGAAGATTAAAAAAAATGAGGAGAAAAAATGCAAAGTTTTAATTTTGAGATAATTTGCAAAAAGGGTAAGGAAAATTTAGTACATGATGCTCTTTCTAAAATAGAAGAGGCCTCAAATTTATATCCAATTACATTTTCTATTCCTATGTGGCTAGAAGAAGCTTTCCATAATGGAAAAATAACAATAGTACTAAACAAAAACTAAAATTTATAAAGGATGGGATGAACTCTATGGAGCATTGGGAGTGAAAGAGAGATATACTTTGGTGCAAATGTAGAATATTTTTATGCATGCGAGCATATTTGAATAAAAAAATATTAAGGGAGTCCCATGTCTCTTTGATGGTAGGACGCAAGGTTCCTTAAAACATCTCAAAGGATCAAAAAATATATTTTTGGAAGGAATGAAGAAAGATATTCAAAATTTTGTAAGATAAGGTCAGGTTTGCATAATAAATAAAAGAGAGATAGTAAAATCTCTAGGGTTACTTCAACCATTCCACATACATATTCAAATACTAGAAGATATATCAATAGACTTTATTACAGGGTTACTGAAATATAAAGGTAAGTATTACATTTTTGTGGTCATTTATATAGACAAATTTTGTAGAGCTCAAAGTACATAAACAACAAGCCAAGTGGCAGAAGTGTCCGTGAAAGAAATTCATAGTCTTCATGGTTTTCCTAAAGTAGTAGTAACAAGAAACTTTTGGAAATAATTATTTAATATGAGTGGAGAAACACTAGCTGCCATGAGTTCTACATATCAAACACAATCAAATGGTCAAACAAAAATAGTTAACAAATGTTTTTAAGGTTATCTACAATATTACTCTTTAGAAAAGCAATCTTAATGGATGAAGTGGGTTCATCAAGGAAGAATGGTAATATGATACTACCTATCACACATCTACTAAAATTTCCCCATTTAAGGCCCTTTATGGATATCCAACTCCTAGTATCTCATACTTTTTGCAAGATAAGTCCAAAGTATAGGAAACATAGTCACATAAGGAAAATACTAAAGAAACTTTGAAAATTATTATGGAAAACCTTCAAATGACATGAAACATGATAAAACAACAAGGGGAACAACATTGAAGTGAAAGATAATTTGAGGAGGGTAATTGGGTATTTTTTAGATTATAGCATTATAAGCAATATTCATTCAAGAAAAATAAGAATAAAGAATTAGCTCAAAAATGTTATGGCCCTAAATAATTATTCATAGGATTGCACAAGTGGTATAGAAGTTATATTTTCCTTCTTCTTGCATTCATAAGGTTTTTCATGTATCTTGCCTAAAAAGGTTTTGGGAAAAAATATGCCAATGTAAATAGAACTTCCAAAATTAGATGAAGAATGAAAGTTGATTCTTGAAGCACAAAAAGTTATAGATAAAAATTCTGTATCTCTTTGACATATAACCATTATGAAGTACCTAATCAAGTGGAAGAATATTCCTCTAGAAGAAGGTACATGGTAAAATGATCAATTCGTGATGAAATACCCACGGCTAAAGGGTTCGTTTGAAGTTTTGACAAAGGTTTTGTTATATGTTTTATATAATGCGCGGTGGAATAGTTTTATTGTTTGTTAAGGTCGCACACAGTGATAAAATTTGAAGGGCAGGTCCGAATTTCAATTAGAAGGGCATATATCTATGTCGCCCTTCCATAATGAAAAGCTTAAAAAAAAAACTTTTCAATTGACCACAATAAATTATTTTTACATTTCATTTTCAGAAAGACAAAACCATCAATCTTTATATTAATAAAATACTGTTACATATACAACAATGAAGAAGTCTCCATCTTTCATTGCTTAAATATCTCATTGGCAATGTCAACATAAGTCTTTAAGACACTATTATAAGAATTTGGATACATACCACTGGGATATAGGAGATTCTTATGTGTCAGATTGTGTAATGCAATTTTGACTTTGTCTCACAAGGAGCAGCAGCATGGAGGTCTGGATTTTTCTTATAGAAATTTATTATTATTATTTGAAACATTGTTTATAGATATGAAGACAACAATGAAATTATGAGCATGGTGGACAATTAGTCAAGCTCATGATGCCAAACCATGATGATGTAAGTTTGGAATTTAACATTTTTTCATGTTAAAGACAAATAGTCAAAATCACTGACAACTTAGTATGCCATAATTAATAATCATTCCCTGTTCACTTTTGTTAATAGGTTTATGTCACACGATGATCTCTCTTCTCTGGCATTTACTTGTATTGAAGATCACTATTCTAGGAATAAGGAGTTATTTTCTCCAAAAATAACCCTAGCCAAACATTGACAATGCACCAAGGATATCTTTCTATGCTTCATAAGTACATATGTTCTACTTCTAAATCATGTCTTGGAAGTGGTTGTTTTGCTGGAAATTATTCACCAGTTGGTTTCATACCAAAGTCTTTTTCTCATTTTCAGCATCCAATACATGAAAAAGACAATAGTTTAAAACAACATAAATATTTGAAATTTTGCAAGAATTGTCTGGCACACTTTGAATATTAATTTTGAAGTCAAGTGCATGATGCTGTATAGGATCAAGTGTCATTTTGAATACCAAATGTTTCACAAGAAACTTATCAACATGCTACCCTACAGTAAGGATTAAATGACAATATTGCATCAACTATTTCCATAATAAAAGTGCACCTTGGCCATAAGACTAAACAACTACAAATGTTGTAGATCTAACAATACCACACAATCAAATGTATTCCACAAGGCCAATACTGTATGAAAAATGAAAAGGAGTTTGAAACCAAAAATACCTTAGGCAACTAATTCAATTAGATACACCAAACCATAAGCAAAAAGGAAAACCAACCTACTCAAAAGGCAAGCGTTTACCTCCTTTGAAAAAATTTTGAGTTCCGAAACAAGGGCCTTTATTGTCTTGTCAATGCCCCTAGTAATTTGAACGGGGTTTGCACCTGCTGCAACAACCTAAGCAAAAAGGTTTCATTTCAAATTATTTTCCACAAATTTAAGATACAACCATTGTCAGTTTTGTATTTCCTAACAAGCTCATAAATTTTGACAAAAGAACCAAAATTTTTTAATACCTGATAGCAATTTTTTCACTCAAAAACTATCTTAGACTCAATAAGCCCAACCCAAAACTAAAAAACCAAACACCATAAAACCCTACCTAAATGAATAGATGATCTTAATCCAGTACTATCGACAAAAAGTTACCTTTACACCCTCACTTATTAAACCCCGTGCTGTTGAATTTTAACTTCAACTACTGCAGCAGAAGGACAAATGTAGCAGCAACATTTTTTTTGGTGGCTGCTTGCACGCCATCCAGAAATTTAATTCAACATTTAAAATTCCTGCAAGTTTTTTTTGTAGACAGCCGCATCCATATATCTGTACAAGATTGTATTTAAACACAACAACCAACATTAACGCAATTCACCAACCAGAAATTAAACAAACAGAAATTTACCCCCCAGTTTTGTAAATTCAAAAGGAGGACACGTGGAGCATTAATATTGGATCGCATGAAATTGAAGGGAATCTGAAAACCTGAAAACCGGACCTGAATTTTTTATAAGGCACATTGGATTGAGAATTCACGTTACAAATTAGGCAGACATCAACATCCCATTTTGGAACGCGAATTTGGTTTGAAATTCAATCTATTCAGAATTTTGAAGTCCGACGGAAAGGGTTCTTTAATGTTTTGATAGTTTAATTTTATGTATGCTTTAATATATACATATGTTTTAAACATATGTTATATATATATCATATGAAAAATGAAAGGTGGGCCATAGAATTTAGTTTTAATTTTATTTTTTTTAAAAGAGGGTTTATTATAATATGTTTTATATGTTACGGCATATAAAAATAAAAAGGACAAAAAAGCTTGGTAGTTTTTTTTATAGACAGTACGTAAATTTTTTATTACACAACAATGTGTAAAAAGTGAAATACTGAGTGTAACTTTTTAAGTGTGTATGCACAGCAGTGCGAAAGTGAAAAACACAGCAGAGTGTTTTAGAGACAGAGTATGTTTGTTTTGAACAGACAGTGAGTTGGTTTTATGCACTACGTTTTGTAGCAGTCATAATTTTGTAATCCCTCTCAGTGAGGAAGAAGTGTAATATTTTTTTTTGAGTTATTGAAGGGAATAGAAGTTTGTTTTCAAAGTATTGAAACTTTGTCTCCTGTCAAAGAAATTTTTATTTTCTCTGTGTTAGAGGAAGGGAGATTTATTCTCCATTCATTGTTCTGGAAATTTTCAATATTCCAACATGTGCAAGAACAACAGATGTTGTGGTTCCATCCCCAGCTAAATCATTTATCTTTTCCGCAGCTTGCCTTACCAACTTGGCCCCAATATTTTCAACTGGGTCCTCTAATTCAACCAATAAAAAGGAGAAAACCGTAGCATTGAGATACATTTCATTACACTGTCAATAACAATAAAATTTGACTTAGCCATAACCCTTTCCTTTTATTGTTGTGAAAAGATTTATGCATTACTCTAATGTGGCTAGTCCATAGCCCAAGTAGACCACTGGGTAACAAATATGTTTCCTTTCACCTTTGAGTTTTCAAATTATGCCTACCAAATCTAAGACATTTAAGAGGGGGAACTAATACAACGTTAAAAAGAAAACTAGAGCACACATCTACAAATTACCTCCTTAGCTATTGTCACACCATCATTAACTATTTTTGGAGAACCATGCTTGCTCTCCAAGACAACATTTTGCCCCTTGCCCCAAGGGTGACTCCAACAAGATCAACAAGTTTGTTCACACCGCATGCAAGACAAATTGACAATGCTTTCAGTAAGTGTGCAATTGAATGCCAGACCATATGCCAAAAAAACCCTCCATGAAAAATTAAAATAACACATTAAAATCAAATATAAGTGGACAAGGAAAGATCCACCACAGTAAAGTTTCATGTGCAGGTGACCTTACTTTAAACATAATTTTTTCTCTGACCTGCAATTTTTTTGTCACTGAGCCATCCTTGTTGAAGTACAACTCCTTTTCCATAGCTCTTGTATTAACTACCTTCTCTCTGTCGCGTAATCTCAAAGTCCCTCTTATGCTTGAGCGATTAAAGGAAATGGGTGAAAAAACTGAAAGAGAAGACAATTGTCTGCCATAATTTTCAAACATTGCACCCAACTTCTTCCCCTTTCCATTGTTACCCAATGAGGTAGATGTGGAAATTTTTGTCATACTGCCCAAAGCAGAGGCCATCTTATCTTATCCTGAATATAGAATTACAAGATCTTCATATTAGTATGAACCTTAAAAAACATGACTCCCATTGCTAAAAACAACTTTTAAGTTGTAACGGGCAAACTAAACAACTATCACAACTTTTGGAAACTTCTGGAGCATTAAGAGAGAAACAACCATAGAGAAATACAACCACAATCCTCATTTTAATGAGACCGAACTATATATTTGCATTAAGATAATAGAAAGAAATCAAGACTATATTAAGGCCATCACAAAACAATCTTTAACCAGTGTCTCTCGCGACCTTCAGGTTGCCATGCTAGAGGTTGCATATTTTTAATTTAAATTCTTGACCTCTCGTGCCCATCTGATATCTACATCAAATGCTCCTTTATATCCCCAAAAACAAATTCCCTACTACAAGAGCACCAGTATTGATGGATCACCCCACACCATCCCACCCACTAGAAACGGTGAAAAAGGAAACCCGAGAAAACTTCTGAAATATCTCAAGATGACTATATTGGTGGTTCTTATGAATCAGCCAACCATTTAGAACATGCTCATGAATCCAAACCATGAATATTATGTGACGATATTCAAGCAGGCATTGAATCAGATTTCTGAAGCTATGTTAGAGAAACCCTAAACTCTCACTGAAAATAGGTTAAATGTGGCACCACTCAGAGATTGACATGTGCCAATTGGTACAAGTGGTAGACAATTGGCATGCTCAAACAACGAGGTGATGCAGGAATGACATGAGGGAGAAAATATCAGAAAAGCCCCAAATCTGGAGAACTAAAGCTCATCACTAACCTGAGATTGACAACTTTACATGATGTAACCTATGAAATCGTAAATGGAGAAATCATAGTAAAAATAAAGTAACCTATGTAAAAATAAAGTCGGATTCATCCTGGGAGTGGTAATGGGAGAAATCATAGTGAACAACAGGAAACATGCAGAGTTGCTTACAATCAAATAGATGAAAAAACACATACAAAAAAGCTAGATAATAATCACGAACAAGCTTAATATTGAATTATGAACTGTAAAGGAACTTACAAAATGTGGCATTACGAACCTGGTCAAGCGCACAAGCAAAAATATCCTGGACATGACCCTGGTTGACAAGTTGTATTGCTCATGATGCAAGAGGATTTGTACCTACATTGCCAAGTCAATCAAAATCCATCATTATCTATACAATAAATACAAGTAATTGATGTAGTATTTTTTACTCTAAGATGCATTCTTATGATAATGTTAGAACATATGTTGAAAATGTCAAAACATACCCGAATAAGCTCCTCTTCGTTTCAAGAACAATTTATTGGAGTCGCATGAACTTGGAACAAGCCTCCCACGATCTGAAAGAGTAGCAACTAAGTCAATAGTGACTTTTTTGTTGCTACGCTGGATCAAGGGAGGTTTGCTCCAAGATTAAATCGCTCCAATAAATTATTCTCTACTAAACAGGGCCAACCACGTGAAGGTGGAAGCTCTTATGGCCACTCCCCCCCCCCCCCCTCACATCACTCTCAATTCCCCAATACCCAATCTATATTTCATTTTTTACTTTCATGAGCATAAAAAAAATATTCAATAACTAATAAAAAAACAATTCAACAAAAAGTACGCAAGGAAACATTGCAATTAATGCTTGACTTAAAAATAGTATGATAAATGAGTTTTTTATATAACGCAAAAAACGTTCCAAGTATGGTAACGTTTGTCTTATAATAATACAATATTTTACATTATCAAATTTTCTTTTTCTTCTTCCTATTTCTAAAGCTCCTAATTACATCATCAATATCATCGTGCTCTGCTCCTGTTTCATGCCTTTCGACCCGCATTGCTAACCTAGTTGCGTAGTCACGATGTTTGGTCTCATCCAGTGACGGGGCATCGCCTACAAAAACAGATAATATTAAATTTTAATTGTCAGTTTTTAAATATCATTTAACTAGTTCGGTAATATTAATAAAAAAAATTGCAATGAGATTATTTACCTGGTGCACCAGTTGTCGCCGCTGACCTAGTTGCGTTGTCACGATGTCTGGTCTCATCCAGTGACGGGGCATCGCCTACAAAAACAGATAATATTAAATTTTAATTATCAGTTTTTAAATACCATTGAACTAGTTCGGTAATATTAATAAAAAAAATTGCAATGAGATTATTTACCTGGTGCACCAGTTGTCGCCGCTGACCTAGTTGCGTTGTCACGATGTCTGGTCTCATCCAGTGACGGGGCATCGCCTACAAAAAAATATAATATTAAATTTTAATTGTCAGTTTTTAAATATCATTGAACTAGTTCGGTAATATTAATAAAAAAAATTGCAATGAGATTATTTACCTGGTGCACCAGTTGTCGCCGCTGACCTAGTTGTGTAGTCACGATGTCCGGTCTCATCCAGTGACGGGGCATCGCCTACAAAAACAGATAATATTAAATTTTAATTGTCAGTTTTTAAATATCATTGAACTAGTTCGGTAATATTAATAAAAAAATTTGCAATGAGATTATTTACCTGGTGCACCAGTTGTCGCCGTTGGGACTGTTGCCGTGTCTTCCTCTCTGGTGGTAAGATCCTCAAGGGAAACATTCTCTGTCATTTAAATGAAAAAAGTTATAAGGACAACCATCAAGGTATAATTAGAAAAAATGATAAGTCGAAATTAATTACCGTCACGACCCTCACTGATAGTAGCATTGTCGTCCTGGTCCCCACTACAATGATCAGGTTGCACGTGAGGATCATCTACATCTGGCTCTAAAACTGGGTTATTTGCCTCGTCGGTAATGCTGCTCCCCTAATTTAAACAAATTTGTTAGACATTAAATTTATGGACAAAAACAAACATATTGAAAGGTTAATGTTTTACCTTATCAGGCATTTTGGATCTTGGGACCTGCCCCAAGCTTTTGCGACGTTCAACTATGGCTTGATAGTCGAAATAGAAAGCGATATTTTTATCTTCCTCTGTAGTTTCCGTTCCGAATTCATCACCCTACATTACATATGATTGTGTATTTTTAATCATATTTGATAGGATTACAAAAACGTTGGAAGGTGATACAATTAATTATAAGATGTTTAGCTACTTAATTACAATTCTTGCAGCTAATTTCAAGTAGCCGCCCTGGCCTAGCTTGTGATGGCCCTTTTTTTCAATCCTAGCTTTGGTTGCCTTTGAGGTGTCAGGAAACCTAGCATCAAAAGATTGAATTCAGATATGACGTAGCACACTATTATTTTAGACATAGAGAAAATTAAAGCTATTGAATTAAAGTTGTAATTTACCTTGCGGGTCCAGTTGGCATTTTTCCTTCTTTCTTTGCCCTTTTCTCTTTTCCGTCATGGATGAGTGCTCTCCACTCACTCTCTGGAACTGCGAGAGGACGCTCATATCTAGGGTTAAATTTTAATTGCGTCCTATAGGTGTCCCTAGTATATTTCAAATATTTTCCGGCTACCCGAGCCACCGTTGTTCTGTCAAATGTGCCGACCCCAAAAAGGGCTTCTAGATAATCTAGAAGTTCTTTTTTCAGGTTGGAATTCTGGGAATTCCACCCTGTGCGTATGGTTGGGCGAAAAATTACCAATGCATGGCTCTCCAAAAACCTGTAGAACTCATTGTTTCCTACATAGAAAAAAAAATATATTATCATTAATTTAAAAATAAAAATCATGATAAATATGTTTTAGATAAAGTACATGAAATAGTTAAAATATTAAAATTTACTTGGGAGTTGTACATGATTTATAGGGACACCTTCATCGTTCACCAACAACGTGCCATTAATGGTCCCTGTGGAGCTGACACGTGTAGCTCCAGGAAACACAATAATGTAGTTGGCCATATCAGCCTCATCATTGCCAACACGTTCAACAGTTGGCTGGGTGTCTGCTTGGGCAGGGTGTGTTTCTTGGCTGGCACCTAAAGGAGTAGAAGGTGTACGAGAGGGTTGCTGGGCAATCTCTTGCCCTTGTGTCCCACTACCACCAACACCGAGTGCAGCAAGTACCAGAAAAAGCTGCATACAAAAGAACTTTTTGTTAGTTTAGTCAATGTAAAAATTAAAAATAAAACTATCACAATTCATCTCATGCAGAACAAAAAAAATATCCTTTTGACTTTTTATTATTACCCGATATGTTTCTAGCTGGCTCATAAGTTTTTTTATCCTCTCTTCTGTTTCAGGTGTTTGAGGCGCGTCTATCAAAGTATTAAATTTTGACCTTGCATCTCGTGCCTTTTTTCGCAACAAGAACACTGGAGATAGGGATGAAGAAAGCTCTTCCTCAAAGAGGGAATCATCAAGCGTACCATGGCTAGGTGTCTACATATTTGAACAAAATTAATATTATTTCAATTATGTAAATAACTAAAATACCTGAAGATAGAGCAATGCTGGCACTTTACATGTTCTTCCGCTGGCCTCTTTCCGCGATCATCTCGTCTCGGGGTTGTTCCTGTACTGCCCTGATCAGTTTGCCACATTGCAATAAAATTATAAATGTAAAAACTTGAAAACAATATCTAATTTGAAAACACAAAATGAAAACTGAAATAATTTTTAATAAGACATCGGAAGACAGAGTTAGAGTTTCAAATATGCCTTGCATTGAATTCAATCCTGGAAACATGTCATTGCACATTAAGGCACCCAAACAAGAGACGAGTTGACAATGAAGACCTTACTGAATATATTGTTGGAGAAACTTCTAGTAAAATTGTTGTGAAGACCTTGAGGACATTTTTGGAGCAACATTGTTGAAGCTAATGGTATAGCATTGTTGGAGACGATCTTGAAGGGCCTTGAAGTGAAGCTTTTGGAGCAACTATTGAAAAATACTTAGAGCATTTAAGTAAGGAACTTTCTATCTTCCATCACCTTTTTCCTTTCAATATCCTTTAAACGATTTTGTTGATATTTAATGTTTGAAATCACGTTATAATTCCTTGATTATATGTGTTTGGGGACTTTCCCTTTGAAATTACCCAAAAATACCCTGGCAATTTTATCTTCAGGATGCATGTCTGACCCTATTGTTCAATATTTTGATTGATAGTAGTAAACATAGAGAGTTAGGGGGCTCTTGACTTGGTTTGGTTGGGCCATTAGATACCTAACATCTACTAGGGAGAACCCCCCTTGAGTTGGAGGAGAGCTAGCCCAAAGTGAAAAGAGGTTGGTGAGGTGACAATGGGGCTATTGAATTACACATGGCATCACACTTTAGCTTTAGGACTTTATCTTGAGAAGTGCGAGATTTTGCTATATCAATTCTCAAATTGTTTACAACACTATTGTTAAGAACTAATAAGAAGTGATGTTGAGGGGTTTTTGGGTATAAGAAACAATACCATTTAAAAACTAGGGTTCTCAGTCCTTGGCATTCCTTCACCCGGGCCTAGGGGCACACTAGAATAATTTCAAACTAAACCATGTAAACTTAAAAGTAACTTAACAGATCCATAAAGTAATAATAATCATAATTCCTAATTTTCTATTGTAAGATATGATGCAAATTATTCAAACATGAAGCAATGAAGACATGCAATGTCTGAATTTCAAGATTGATGAACCAATACAAGAAGTTAGAAACTACAACTTTGATTCAATACTCTGTGTCCTAATTCCAGGAAGGAATCTAGTTTGTAGTACAAAACATGCATCGTGTATTATCAATTCTTAATTGACAACAACTAAAGGACATCTACCTCATCAATTCCTTCCCATTTTTTGTTTTTATGTTATATTCCTTATAAAAGTGTCAAATTTCTCTCAAAGTAAGAAACCACTGAATAAAATAAAAAATAGTTGAGATATGATTGAGAAATGGTCATTTATTTCTCGAAAGGATCTTCACAATTTCTTTGGTTGTTTTTCATCTCAAGAAACAAGAAATGACCTAAGAAACTATCGTGATGTAATATAAGAAACAACACGGTGCAATGGCCATTTTCAAAGCCAAATGATGTCCATCGAGGACATGGCCTTTATTTGGTTCCTGTTTCATAGGAGTTTCGGGTAGAAATGGAACTTTTTTGTACCATTTCCAGTAGTAAAAAGGGAAAACCTTCTTTTTCCATGGGAAATAATTTACCTTTCCTTTTTCAATATAATCTAAATCACAAAAAATATGAACTATACTGCACACATTATTAGATAATGTGAAAGTGGAAAAGGAATACCCTACACAAGTAATGCACACATGTACATTTGAACACTAATAGATTTTTGTAGTTGAAATGCAATGCTTGTTTTCATTTAAATGTAGGGTTTTTAAAGCAGGGAGAAATAATGGCTACCAAATTAATAAGCGTTTCTTTGGGAAAAATTTAAATATTGTATTGGGTGATGAAGATAATAGAGGGTATTGAATCTTGATTCTTGACATCTAGAGAGAATCATACAGCCTAACACAATCCAATGGAATTGACCAAAAAAACCCAAATAGAGTCAACCCTACTATAGGAGGAAGGGCCTGCAGTAAGAACTTACCATTTTGCAAGAGGCGAGGCGAATGTCGTGCACCAAGGCGAGGCGACGGCCGAGGCGAATGTAGGGCGAATGATGTTGCAGAGCTCGGAGCGAAGTGCGGGGGCGAATCTTTGTTCTCTGAAGGCTAAAGGTAATCTTTGACGAATATTTTGTAAGAGGCGAGGAGAATCAGCGTTGCAGAGTTGAGGGCAATGCGCGAGGGAAAATCTTTGATGCAAGAGGTAGGGGGCGAATGCAAGGCATTTACTAATAGATTTTTGTAGTTGAAATGCAATACTTGTTTTCATTTAAATGTAGGGTTTTTAAAGCAAGGAGAAATAATGGCTGCCAAATTAATAAGCGTTTCTTTGGGAAAAATTTAAATCTTGTATTGGGTGATGAAGATAATAGAGGGTATTGAATCTTGGTTCTTGACATCTAGAGAGAACCCTACAGCCTAACACAATCCAATGGAATTGACCAAAAAAAACCAAAATAGAGTCAACCCTACTATAGGAGGAAGGGCCTGCTGTAAGAACTTACCATTTTGCAAGAGCTGAGGGCGAATGCTGTTCTGCAAGAGCTGAGGGTGAACGTTGAGGGCGAATGCAGGGCGAATGCTGTTCTGCAAGAGCTCAGGGTGAATGTTGAGGGCGAATTCTGTTCTGCAAGAGCTTAGGGTGAATGCTGAGGGCGAATGCTGTTCTGCAAGAGCTCAGGGCGAATGCTGAGGGTGAATGCTGTTCTGCAAGAGCTGAAGGCAAATGTTGTTCTACAAGAGCTGAGAGCGAATGCTGAGGGAAAATTCTGTTATGCAAGAGCTGAGGGCGAATGCTGTTCTGCAAGAGCGGAGGGTGAATATGCGCGTGATATCAGACGTTAATGTAGCTATTGCGATGGATATAAGTTTCGTATTTTTAATAAAATCATTTTTATGTAGCGCGCATATAAAGTTCATATTTTTATGTAGCGCGCATATAAGTGTCGTTATACCGACAGTGGAAAAAGCATCACTATTGCGACGGATGCCTCCAAATGTCGCAATTGCGACACTTAGACATTGTGTCGCACTTGCGACGTTTGGAGGCAGTCGCCGCAATAACGACGCTTTGGGGCATAGTGTCGCAATTGCGGCGTCTTCCTCCAAACGTCGCAATTGTGACACTTTGTATAAGTGTCGGTATTGCGACACTTTTCTATAAACATTAGTATAGCGACGGTTTCGGGCGGGATTGAAAAAATTTGGGGAAATTTCCGACATTTGGTCAAAAGCGTCGGAACCAAGTGTCAAAATTTCCCCCAAATGTAGTAGTGTGGTATGCTTTATGAGAAATTTCCCAACGTGCCGCGATCTAGTTTTACTGTTCCTCCTCCATCTAAGGACTTTCATTCTGACGATGGTATGATCGATACTGCAAGAAAACATAACTCTACTGCATATAGTCTTGGACCTTCTTCCGAAATTCATGCCGTTTCATCTAACAAAGGAAAAAGTGACAAGCAACCTGGAAGTAAGAAAAAGGGGAAATTGAAGAAAAAGAAAAAATGAACCCTGCAGGAACGATCACCTGATCAAAAAACTAGAAACAATCGGAAACCTCGTTACCCTTGCATAATATGTAATGAGGAACAATTTGTTTGAGACTTTCCTCACTATACTGAAGTCTCAAAATTAATTAAGCCCTCGCCTGCATCTGCTATGTTGACAGATCCATTTCCAAATCCAGACATAAATATGGTTGCTACGGATCTAGCTTCTAGTTCCCAAGTGCTTATGCTATCTGTCACGAAGCCAACAACTGATGTTTTGGTGTCAATGCATAATAAATATTATGGTAGTCAGTCTATTAATCAACCTACTACCTTGAAAACGAATCCGTCCATGGAATCTCTTCTGCCAACTGCTATTCCTGAGTTAACAATAAAGCCACTGAAGGGAGTTGTCCATAAATCGACATTCAATCCTCGAGCCTGAGATGCTCAAAATTATAATATAGTTGAAGATCTGGCTCAATCCCCTTCATCTATGTCGATGCTTGAGGTACTTCAAAATTGTCCCTCCCAGAAGTAGGCTTTCTTGTCAGCAATTGGTGGAATCGATCCGATAGATTCATACCTTGTAGTCTTTAATCATATGGGCTATGCACCGCAATTACCAGTAGAATTTAAATTCTCCATCAAAGTAAATGTTCTCAATCACCTCGTTCATCGTAATATTATTGACGAGGGAGCATATACGTGCATTATTTCTCTAAACTGCTGGAAGTCACTTGGCTCGCTGCACCTATCTCAATCGCCTACGACGTTGAAAGCTTTTGACGATCGTACATATAAGCCTTGCTTTATCATTAATAACCTACATGTCAAACTAGGGGGAAAAACAATAAATGTTGAAGTTGAGGTCGTTGATGGACCCCTTGACTACAAAATTTTACTCGGAAGGCCGTGGGTTTACGCTATGACTATGATCATCTCTACATATTTTAGAATGATCACCGTTCCATGTAAAGGTGTTATCACAGTTATCAATCAACTCTCCTTTTCCTCCAGTTCCTAGGTAACTTTAAGTGTTCCGTTAGTTCATGCACCCCAACTAGCACTTCAAAAAATTGGTGTAGGACTCTTAAAGGATTCTTCCCTAATGGGAACCTTTGCATTACTTCCGCCTGCGACGTCGACATAAATTTCAAGCATAGAGACCTGCTACATGATATCTTCCACTCCATCTAGCTTAAGGAAGATTACAGATGATTATGAAGTTTTTACGTTGGATGAATTTCTGCCGCCCAACCCAATTGAGCTGTCATATCAATCAATCTACATGGCTTGGGTAGCGAATCTGAAATCATCATTGTTGGTCATTTGGGTAGATCATTCATTAGATTTTGGTACTCCATCTGATCCTTTTTCATCCACTTTTTTGATTGATGAGAGCATTGTGGAATCCATGATGCTAGAAGGAGAACCATGGGAAGATCATCATCATCGTTCCCATCTTCAGGATTATGAAGAATATAATATTATTGAACTATATCACCCATCGATCAAAAAATTCTTTTCAAATTCTTTTCCTATTAATGTAATCGAGTCTGAGCGAAACTTATCAAATATTGAAGTAACCATTTCTATCGATATTTGGACCAAACCCAACATTGTAGAAAACATTCATGTCGGTGTGTATTGTTCTCCATTAGAAATAGAAACTTATTGCTCTATCTTTTGTATATTCCCTGATATATTTGCTTGGTCTTATGAGGAAATTCCAGGCATAGATACTAGTATCGTTGAACACACCATTAAAATGTACCATGATGTCAGACCGATACGTCAACGCCTTCGTCCTGTTCATCCGAAGAAGGCTGCTTCCATTAATGTAGAAGTTGAATAAATTTTGCATGCTGGTTTCATTTACCCCATTCCACTTACTAATTGGGTTTCCAACATTGTTCCTGTCATGAAGAAACAAGGGGCAATTAGAGTGTGCGTCGATTATCAGGATGTCAATATCGACCAGATTATTGAATATTGTGCTGGATTTGAAATCTTTTCATTCATGGATGGATTTTCTGGCTACAATCAAATCAATATCTGCCCAAAGGACCAATACAAGACAACATTCATCTGTCCCTGGGGCACATTCGCTTATTAAAACTCCCATTTGGTTTAAAGAACGCTAGGGAAACATTTCAGAGAGAAATGGATTATTCTTTCAATGATATCAAGCACATTATTCAACCTTATCTAGATGATTTACCCACGCATTCACAAAACCAGACTGATCACCCAATGCATTTGAGAGCTATCTTTCTACGTTGCTGACACTAGAAAATACACCTCAATCCACATAAATGTGTGTTTTGTGTTGGATTTGGTTGTTTTCTAGGATTCTTCATCTCAAAATAAGGAATTTGAATCGACCCACTGAAGGTCCAGGCTATAATTGATTTTCCTACGCCATCAAATTTTATTCAGTTACATAAAATTCAAGGAAAGGCTAACTTCCTAAGGAGGTTCATACCCAACTACGCTGAAATGGATAAAGGATTTACTCTTCTCTTGAAAAAGGGGACTCCCTTCCATTGGGATAATGTTGCGCAAGCTTCTTTTGATGCTGTCAAGGATACACTTGTCTGGGCATCATTAATGTATCCCCCCAATTATCAGAGTGATTATTTCTTATATATCGTCGCAGATGATACGACCATTGCTATGGTATTTTTCCAAGAATAATATGGGATAGAACATCTAATAAATTATTTGTGTCGTAATCTCAATGATATGGAAGTGAAGTATTCATACGTTGAAAAAATTGCCTTCGCGGCCGTTCAAGATGTCCAAAGATTTCGCCATTATATCATGTTCCAAAAGATCATTATCATTTCGAATTGAAACCACATGACTTACATTCTTTCACGTCAATTGATGGGGGGAAAATATTCAAAATGGATCGTCATTTTACAAAAATTTGATTTGGAATTCATCAAATCCAAGTCAAAGAAGTATTTAGTTTTGGCTGAACTTCTCTGTGACCTTCCCTCTGATAGTACTTCTACTACATTAGAACCATCAATTCCTCATGAGTCTCTATTTCTAATCAGATCATCTGATCCTTGGTATGGGGATTTTCTCATTTATCTCCAAACCTATACTTTTCGACCCGATACTTCTGACTCTCATCAATGACTTATTCCATACCAAGCCAAATATTATTTGATCGTCGACAATACACTTTATTATCGTGCATCGACATTTTTCATTTTAATGTGATTATTACTAAAATATTTATTCATAATTTAACAATGGATCATATAAGCCAAAAGTCTATAGATACACTTTATTGTTGTGGTGTCGATATGATTTTAAGGAGGTGCCTCACTCATGAGGAGGCCAAAAGGTTCTAAATGATTTTCATGCTGGGGCTTGTGGTGGACACTTGTCTGGATACGATACTGCGCAGAAGATACTTCGCGTCGGTTACTTTTGACTAAACATATTTCGTGACTGCATCCTTGCGGTTAGAAGTTGTCATGCGTGCCAGATATTTCATCATAAAATCCGCAAACCGCTAGCACCTATGCATGCTGTTATCGATGTGGGACTATTTTCAAAATGGGGCATTGAATTCATGACCTGCAACCTTCATTCGTTCGGGGGGGCATGGTTATATTATTTTCGCAGTAGAATACTTCACCAAGTGGGCCAAAGCGATGCCTACATTCAATAACATAGGCGAAACAACTGCATTATTATTTTTCAATCATGTCATCTCACGGCTTGGTGTTCCACAAGTTATAGTCACAGATCATGGTAATAATTTTCACAATCACATGATGAATGAGTTGATTTCCAAATTAGGACTGTCGCATGATAATTATACTCCTTATTATCCTCAATCTAATGGACAAGTTGAGGCTATTAACAAGATTCTTAAACGAATGTTTCAATGAATGATAGGAGTTCATAAACAAAATTTCCATTTGATCCTATACTCAGCTTTGTGAGCATACCGAACGTCGGTGAGAAATGCAACCATATTTACGCCCTTTCAATTGGTGTATGGTCTGGAAGCTATCTGGCCTATCCAATGTGAAATATTGTCATTAAAACTTTCCATTGACTTGTTACTTGACACCTCTACTGAAGAATATTTTTAACCTCATCCATCTTGATGAAACGCGTCATGAAGCCGCATTGGCCAACGAAGCACATAAGAGACGTATAAAGGCACAATAAGACCAACATGTCCAGCCTCGCATCTTCTCAGAGGGTGACCTAGTCTTACTTTATGATCAGGAAGTTGATGTAATAGGTACCGGAAAATTTGAGCTGTTATGGCATGGCCCCTATATTTTCAAAAGAGTTCTTGCTAAGGGTGCCTATGAGTTGGTATATTATGATGGAATTCCATTGGCATAACCACGAAATGAGTTGTATCTCAAACGTTACCATGCTTAAACATGAGCGTAGTAAATTGTTGTATTATATTGTATATGTGCTGTTGATTTTCATTTACTGTCTTAGTTTGTTTTTATTGAGTTTTCTTGAAGTTAGTAATATGCTTTACATTTCATTGTAGATGTCTGAATCTTTGGAACCATTCGTTGGGTATGCTGATGGTGCTAGTTGTAGTATGCAGAATCTATCCTCTGTAGCATGGGCCATTTTTGCTCAAAATTATGAGTTAGTGAGTTTTCAAGGGATTTGTATAGGTTGATCTACAAAAAATATCGCTAAGTATAGCACATTGATCAAACTTCTCTCTGATGCCATTTCATTTGGTATTAACTACATCATCATGAGGTTAGACTCACAACTTGTTGTACTGCAACTTACTAGTGTTTATACTATCAGAAATCCAACGCTACGTCGTATGTTACTAAGAGTTCGACTTTTGGAAAGACATTTTGATTTTATTTGATATCAATACATTTCTATAAATTTGAACACATTAACTGATTACTTAGTGAATTATGTTTTAAACAGACATTTGCAACACAAGTAAAGACATATTTTCAATTCACATCACATAATTGAATAGGATTGCACAATAAACATAGGAAAACAATGAAAACAAATATATATATAGTTATAGGTTTTTAAAAAATATGCGCCCAAGACACATTGGTCATCTGATCTCAAAATGTATGCAAAATGTAAAAGTAAACTAGTGATGCTCGTGATAACAAGCCACTGATCTAGATATCCCACGCAATAACCACATCCAATGGTTAGGAACGCCAATAGTATGGAGCTGCAGTCTCATGGGTAGCTCTTCGATCTAGAAACCCATAATCCCGAGAGTCAATCCCTCTATGTGCTACTGTATCTCATCAAGAGTCTTAGTCATATCTAAATCCCAAAGGAATTCTTTCCTGACAACCCTCTCTGCTGGATCCTCTGCTCTCTGCTCTGGTTGACCCATTGGTCGAACTAGACCTACATCTGCATACATCAAAACTTTATTTTAGTCTTGGGAAACATCAAAATACAAAAACATGTATAAACCTTAGAAAAAATAAAAAAACATGGTCAAAACATTCTTACCAATTGCACCCCATTGAGCACCGTCTGGTAGAATCAAGTCTGGATCTCCTCGGAAAAGAATGCAATAGATAATACGATGGTTGATTTACTGGCATGTCTAGCCATCAACTCTACCCATCTCTGCATTCGTGGATCTATAGTGCCAGATATACCCAGTGTAACATGCTGGGTCTACCTAAATGGAATCCGCTCTGAGGAAAAAGAGATCAGGATCGAGCCATAGTTGAAATTCTTATTCCTTCCTCCCTTTTCCTTGGTTAGATATTCTTTCATCTAAAAGAGGAAAACTTCAGCCCAGCTAAATATTGTTCGTTCCAAACACTCCAGTGCATACTGCATGTATGATCTGTTTGCCACATGTAGTGTAGTGGAACTGGCAAGCTTTGCGATAGTGAAGAGGATGGTCCTCAAAGGAAAATCACGTACATCACAGATGTTTATTTTCTCATCCTTACTAGGTTCAGTCCCTCGATAATAGTGCTGCAGTATGTAATATCTCACTGACTCTCCTCCAAGAGCAGACCCTGAAAGAGAAATGGGTGAACCTCGCCTCGATAATCCTGTGAGAAAATAAATGTCCTCCACTAATATTGGGACAACTTTGTCCGCAATGTGAAAAGCCTGTATCGCCAGATCCCATGAATGAACAAGGAACTCCAATAGTTCAATTTTTTGCCTCATACCCAACAATCTGAAGTACTTTAGCAACCCACAATCTTTGAGGGCTCTTACTATACCCGGATCATTTAGGGTAATCATGTTTTTTTCTTCATGTTATCTTTCCCTCCATGTAATCATCATTTTTATCCAATGAATATCTGAAAAACAATAATAAGTCTCGTTAGGATCCATTTCAAGCAAAAAACTTGGAAAATTTTGGGCACACAGCAAAAAAAATAATGTAAATTGCACCCAACGCACCTTTCGACATTCAAGGGTGCGTTACCCTTTGAGCGTAGTAGATTTACCCTAAGGGGCTCAAAACCTTAAAAATTTACCATGCAATGAAAATTATATTAAAAGAAAGAGAAGGTTCATAGCTCCAACTTGGATCAAATGACAAGGAAAATCGTCCACAGAATTTGTCACAATCAACTGCTGAAGTTCAGGGACAAAAACTGGTTCAAACCTCCAACTTTCAAATGGTAAAAATGAATGTTAAAAACTCTTTTAATTAGTCAATTTTATTATTGAAAATCATATTTAATGTTGTGACTATGGTTTTTATTCATTTTTTCTATGAAATAGGTATTTTTAATCCATTTGATGGTTTTCTAAACAAGTTTTACAGCTGATATAGTAGATTAGTCGTGCACACTTATTTAAGAATGATTTGACCACAAAGCATTATTTTATCCTTATTTTTCGATCTTTGATAAAGATGAAAAAAATACTTGAAGCACATTTTTATCTCTTTTTCGAGCTTCGATAACAGCGAAAAAGGAACCCTTGGAGTCTTCTTTTAGCTCTTTTCAGACTCTGATAATGGGAAAATATTGCCAAGCACTTGTCTTTTCGAGCTCGTAAAAGTAAATGAAATGAAATCTACTCAGTATAAGTTTAACCTTTTTCTGAACTGAGATAGATTATTTACGAAAAAGGAAAACCTAACTGAGATAGATTATTTACGAAAAAGGAAAACCTTAGTCGAACATGGCTAGGAGGTTATCTCAGGTATCATTTTACACATTTTCGGACATGAGCGACAAATTTATGAAAAGGGACTCATGGAGTTTTATTTTGTCCTCTTTTCAAACTCTCTAAATATGAAAAAGGACTGGGCTGTCACTGTCGTTAGGTTCATTAAAACATAAAATAGCGATGGGCTTGTCGATCATGGAAAGAATCGAGTTTAATCTATTGATAGACTCGTTAAATTATTAAATAGTGATGCATTCGGCCGAAGGGTTGAATCATAGATCAAGCATATGGTATCCTCCTCAAGCTTGTTAAAAAATAAAGAGGTACTGGTTGACAAATGACTAGGGAAAATTTGGGAAAGTGAACATAACACTCTATGGTAGTAGGTCACTCTTGAACATGATACTTTCACTCCATCATCGTGAATTTTGGGTTGGGTAATATTCTTGATGGTTCATTCATACCTATGGTTCATCATACCTTGACTTCGGTTAGGGATCAATGCTACCAACTCATCTCAGTATCGCCGATATGTTCAAGAGAAGTCATCCAGTGAATCCTCATCCTTTTGCAATACTCATAAACCTTAATTTTCATGACAGTCATCCTTGAACATTTCTATATCAAGTCACATTTTGTCTCCAAAATCAGTAACTCCCATTTCGCGATAAAGTTGCTTCCTGTCAATATCATCTCATCAACTAGGAAGTTTACTTAGGAACATCTTCCAGTACCCTGAGGCTTGTTACATCATTGACAATTTTATTGCTTTCGGACCTTTGAACGAAAGATTTTGTTTGGCGTTCGACATCAAATCATCTATTCATGCCTTACAAACTATACTGCAGTACCTTGAGAGACATTAACACCAATGGTGGTTTTCTCGCGTTTGTTAACAACTCACATCATTGGATGGTAATCAAACGATGTCTTACCATGTTCAACTACAAATCATATATTCACATGGCTATACTTGTACCTGAACGATCGAGTGAACGAGATAAGAAGACCCCATATCTAGTTTCATCCATCTGGGCTACGATTTCAAGATTGTTGTACACATCATTTGTACTATGGACTTACATATAGATCTTCATCTGAACATGGGCCTATATCTGTAGGCATGTCTATATTGGGCAACATTATAATGTAGAAGAATTTCTGAATTATGTACATGTTATTAGATAGTTTACGTGATGAGAACGAGAATTACTTCCTTAGAAATTCATGATCAAGATGAAAAATATCATGATGTAATGTATTGTAGGATTGACGCAGGTCACCATCCACTTCAGTTCCGACTCATCACATCGTAAAGCATCTCATCCAAATACTATTATTATTTTGAATTCATGCTTTAGGGGGAAACTATTATAGGTCAATTTGGGAATAATCCCCCAACACCTGGTCAAACTGGACATCATCCCCAGGACCAATGAAATAAGGTCTGTCATCCCCTTATATTTCAATTGCTACATGCCCTAAGTGAAGACATTTCATTCATGACTTCTATTTTGAGATTTCAAGGTTTGTAGTATATGTTATATCACCTACTGAATCACTAAATTTCATCTGCAAGGGACTAACTGCGTTGTAGTGCTAAATAATCCATGCAAGGGTGCACTTCCCGACACTTAAGTGTGTGTTGGTCACTTGGGAGTGGAATTCTCATTTTTTTGGGAATCTCCACATAGCCAATGCCTTCTAGAAGAGTCCATATGTGTCAAACTTGGAATCCACGTGTCCATCTAACACCTCTAAACTTGGAATTATTTCTTGCCTATTATTAGAAAGCCATTCATTGAGAAACTACCATCAATTTCCCTATAAATTGAGCACTCATCTTAGTGCTAGGGGGAAGAAATTTGGTAAAGTTATGTTGTTGGATTCTCATTTTATAAGAAAGTGAAAGTATTGATATGCTGCTGGGTTAATGTTGGAAGCGATGAGGATGGAATGAAGCTGGAGTAGGTTGACAACAAATCGATCCATTGGTTGTAATATTCCCCTTCTACTCTTTACTAAAGATTGCTGTTCATTTTCCCATACATATGTCTCTATTTCTTGTGCAATGTATTCTTGAATTATGTATGTATTTCATATCTAATTGATTTTATTTGAGTAAGATAATTAGATATATGTATATTGCATGTTGTTTTTTGTTCTCTGTTTGTGTTTGCAGGAATAGATATAGTGACTTGAGTTGGATTGAGAGCAACGACAACAACGACATAAGGAGAAGGAGAAGTGAAAGAATCCTAAGAAGGCTCCTTTAACATTTTGTATATATGCTTGTTTTAGAGAAAGTGATAGTTATTCTTTCCTCTATTGTTCTTAGTGAAAAACACCACATTTAGGGAATTTGGTTTATCCATAGATCAAAATTCCATATAACACCATGGTTGAGGATTATGACTCCATCTTCAAGAACAGTGCATGGGAAGTTGGCCCAAGACTAGTCGGAAAATCAGTGGTTGGATCTAGATGGATCTATAAGGTGAAGCAAGCAGCAAATGGGAGTGTGGATAAGTACAAGGCTAGATTTGAAGCCCGAGGATTTTCAAAAGTTGAGGGGATTGACTATGTGGAGAATTTGACACCGGTTGCGAGGTAATTATTGATTAGATCTATCCTTGCACTCACAGCATAGATGGGGTGGCAGATAATATCATATGGATGTGAAGCCTACATCTCTCAATGGAGTTATTGAGGAAGAAGTGTACATAGAGAAGCCAGAAGGTTTTGAGACCTTTGACAGGGAGTCACATGTGTGCAGACTCAAGAGATCACTGTATGGGATGAAGCAAGAACCTCATGCTTGGTACACCAGGATTAAAAAATATTTCACTGGGTTGGGCTTCATGAAGAGTGAAGTGGATGCAAACTTGTACCAGATTGTGGTTGATGGTAAGCTCTTGAATATCTTACTTTATGTTGATGATCTAATTTTGATAGGTGATGAGCAACTCATAAATTCTTGCAAAGAGGATATTGCAAGACAGTTTGAGATGAAGGACATGGGACTCCTTCACTATTTCCTTGGTTTGGAGATATGGAAGCAGGATGGTGAGCTATTTGTTTCTCAAGGAAAGTATGACAAAGAGATTCTGAGTAAGTTTCACATGGAGAGCTGTAAACCCATGGAGACTCCTCTTCCAAGAAACTGGAGGAAGGAGGATGCTACTTCAAGTGAGGTAGTGGACGCTACTGTTTACAGACAGATTGTGGGTTCCCTAATGTACTTGGTGAACACCAGACCAAAAATTTACTACGCAGTTAACCAGCTGAGTCAAGCTATGGTTAAGTTGACCAAGCTCTTTCGGAAGGCGGGGAAGCATGTCTTGAGATATCTCAGGGGCACTACAGAGTATGGATTATGGTACATAGAAATAGAGGGAGTGAAGCTTCAAGGCTTCACTAATGCAGATTGGGCAAGAAGTCCATCAGATAGAAAGAGCACATCAAGAGGGATCTTCAACATAGGATCGACAATAGTTTATTGGTACAACAGGAAGCAGAGATATGTGGCACTCAGTTCAGCCGAGGCTGAGTACATGGAAGCCAGTCAGGTTGCATGTGAGGGCATCTGGATAAGGAATATTCTGGTTGGTTTGTTTGGTCATCAGATGGATTCGACGATGATACATTGGATAACCAAAGTTGCATTAAACTCTCGGTTAATCTGGTATTCCATGATAGGTCCAAGAATATAGACATTTGATACCACCATCTCATATATTTTGTTCAAAGACACATTATGTTACTTCAGTACATTCCCAGGAAGATCAACATGCAGATATTCTGATGAAGGTGCTCACTAGGAGAAAATTCGAATACCACAGAGGCAAGATCGAGGTAGCTGATAATCCCTTTCTTGTTGAGATGGAGTGTTGAAAAGTCAACAAGAAATGTGTGTCTAATTTAATTTTCCCTTAATTAAATTGGACAATAAAATGTAATCTTATCTCATAATCACTTGTAATAGTTAACTGAGTGTGATAAACTCAGTTAGCTCATGAATTTCGAGTTGAGGGTGGTTGGTGAGGCATGCAGAGTGATTCTATGTGTTTTAGAGTTCGAGTTGCAGTTAGTGCATTTTTTTAATGCATTACAAATTAGTTAACTCAATTAATTGAGTTAAAATCAGTTTAACTAGTTGTAACTGTTTGTTGCACTAGTGAGAGGTCAAGTGAATTAAATCAGATTTAATTCACATAAAGTGATTTGTCATGTAACTGATGATTTACTATTAATAACTGCATGCATGTCAGTTCCAGTGGAGACCTAGTTGAGACATAGGTTAAAGGGATGTTAACTATCAATTGTATTATTAGTAGGCTGCCCACATGAATTAAAACACCCATAGGATTTTACATGAGCATTGTGTAGTTTTGGAAGGATGAATTTCCTAAAGAATAGGGATTGCATTCCACATGAATTGCGAAAGCAAGGTAGGTTGAACAGAGGCTGGAAATTGGCTAAGTGTTGGTTGATTTTGTCTGGATCAGTGTGAGACAGTTGTGAGAGTGCAAGAGACTCTTGTGAGAAGTGTGCATTGTAATTGTTTCATGATTCCTTGGTGAATATACAATAAAAGATAGAGGGTTTTTGAGCCAATAAGATTTCACCAAGAAAACATCTGTGTTGTGGATTAATTTTATTCTTTCTTTACTTGTGATTTGCGATCATGTTTATTTTCCGAAATTAATTTGTAGAAGGATTCAGTATCTTGCTTTAGAATATCACATGATCGGATTGAATCCATTGGTATACATATTGTTTGTATAATTTATACAATTATAAGATTAAAATGTGAGAGAAAATAATTAATAATAATAACATGGAAGCACGCACGCATAAATCACACATTATTTATCATGGAAAACTCATAGGAAAAATCAACCAATAGATCTATTATTCCCATGACCAAACTTGGTCATGCTAGCTAAGTGATTCTTCATTGCTCACCTCTAGAAACATTACAATGGAGTATCCTTAATCATTTTAAAGTATTCATTACATGTCATCCCATATGGGTTCAATGCCATGGGTCACCAATACTGTGTGTTGAAAAAAAACACTATCGACCTATCAACTTTGACTCTTTCACTAATTCAAGTGTAATATAGTAAGAACCTATTTAAATTTGAATTAGAGTTTCCTATCACCAAATATACCCAAATTTCCAAGTGATTCTTCACCACTCAACTCCAAGCCCCACACCCTTCAAATTCTATAACCAGGGTATCTAGGTACCCCAGATACTCCCCCTTATCACCTAGTTTTTTATCTAGAATTTACTAGTAATTTACCAAGGGGACACAATAATATGCCCATTTACATGTAATTAAAAAAAAACTCCATTATCATATATAAATATATATATATCATATATATATATATATATATATATATATATATATATATATATATATATATGTATATATATATATATATATATATCATTCATTTCCATTATGGAAATTATACAGTTGCCCTTTCACTTCGCACATCCAATGCTCTCTTTTGCCCACCAAAGCCTTTTCTCTATACTATGTCATCCATGTCAAAGGGTACTCCATATTTCTTCAACATATTTTGTAGCATTGACATTAGACCAATTTGAATCCTAAGAGTTTTCAAGTTAATATTGCTTTGATACCATTTTTTAGAGTAAAAATGCAAGATAAAATAATTAATAACCAACAATGATATAAAAAATAGTAGCAAAACACCATGATTATGCCAGAAACCCTAAATGAGGAAAACTAAATCGTAATAGATTTATTTATTTGAGCCAAAAGGAATCTTTCAATGTACTCATCAAGCTATTAAATAGTCTATATTACATCAAATAATTTGGGAAAACCATGGGTTACCAAACCCTTGGGCTTGTAAACCACCAATAGTAAACCCATTAATTACCATATCAAAATGAATCTATGATTGACTCAATATTAACCTAACATTACTCACTTTAAGCTTGACTTGAGGTTTCCCTTGACCAAATCCATCTAAACTAGCCAAGTGAGCCTTCACCACTCACCTCTAGGCCTTACCTCCCTCAAAGTCGATAATTAGGGTATTTAGGAATTTAACATGGCCCCATTATCACCTAGCTCAACCTATAAAATTTACTGATAATATATTTGGGGTATGTATGCCTTAGGAGGTCTTATAGTGATATACCCATTTACATGCATACATTTGAACCCCATTAAAATATTTATTTATTATTTTTATTATTGTTATCTTAACACTCATGCCACCATTCTCTCACCTTCGAACACATGATTCTCTCCTCATGCTACCAAAATACCTGGTTGCAGACAAATCCAACTAAACCTTAATCTTCAGTTCTATCTCTCATGAATAATCTTTGAATACCTGGGATCATATTCTTTCGTGCGAATTTTAAATTCTCATTGTAGTGCCTCATGGGATTTCTTCAATTCAAATCCTAGCTTTGTAATTTTATATCCATATAAAAGGGCACTCCATATTTATTCATTATCTTTTGTAGCAAAAATATTAGACCACTTTGTTCCTCATTGTGTCGAAGTTAACTTGGATCAAATGCCATTACATAGGATTACAGTGCAAGAGAAATAACAACAACAACAACAACAACAACAACAACAACAACAACAACAACAACATGCACACATAAATCACATGAAATTTATCTTGGAAAAATATTTTGATAAAAAATATGGAATATATCTATTATTCCCTTGACCAAACCTAGCTAAGTTGGTCAAATGATCCTTCACTGCTCACCTCTAGCACATTACAATGGAGTATCATAAATCCTTTTATAGGTTTTATTACATGTAATCCATGGGATCAATGCCACAAAATTAGGGGAATTTTGAGGTCTAAAATGGGCCTCCTAAGGAAATTATAAATAACAGTGGATATATTAAAATAAGATTTGATTACATCATCAAATTTAAGAGGGAAAAAAGGAAAAACTATTTTTTCAACTCGTATTTTCAACTTATCTTCGTATGGGTTTACTCAAATTTTGAGCGGCAACACTCGTTGGATGCAAAATTTGATTTCTCATCCAAGGAGTACCTATGTTTCATACTTTCGATGGACCTTGCTACACGAAAAATGAGAAATACATGAAAAATGTGATTGTAAACACATTTTTTCATGTATTTATCATTTTTCATGTAGCAGAGTCCATCGAAAGTATGCAACATGGGTAATCATTGGATGAGGAATTAAATTTTTCATCCAACGAGTACTCCCACTCGAAATTTGAGTAAAACATTAGGGAGATAAGTTGAAAATACGAGTTGTAAAAGTAGTTTTATAATTTTATAATTTTTTATTATTTTTAATTTTTTACTCCAAAAATGGTGAATCATCCCCCATGGTTGACATCATCATCTTGAATCCTATTGGTTCTTATAATTTTTTTTTTTGTACATTTTTCTTAGGAGGCCCATTTTAGACCTCAAAATTCCCCTAATGAAATTGTCAATAACATGTGCTAAAAAACCACCACTATTGACCTAACAACTTTGACTCTTTCACCAAGTCAAGTTTAAATTAACACCCCCCCATTAAACTTGACTTGAGGTTTCCCATCAGCAAATCTAGCCAAACCTATGAAGTGATCCTTCACCAATCACCTCTATTCGCTACCATTATCAAAGTCTATAATAAGGGTATTTATGATTCCCACATGCTCCCCCATATCACCTAGGTATACATCTAGATTTTACTGGTAATTTACTAGGGGTATGCATGCCTCAATAGGTCTTAGAGTCATATTCCTATTTACATGGAAACCATGCTCTCACTTAACACACTTAGTGCTCTCCTTGACCCATCCAAACCTTAGCTTTATACTCTGGAAACCATTCCATGAGTCACTCCATTGTACCACTCTGACTCGGATATTTTATGTCAACCTTGCTTTGATCCCATTTTTTAAAATAAAAATTAAGAGAAAATAACTAATAACCAAAAATGATAAAAATCATAGCAACAAAAATCCATGATTATCATAGAAACCTTAAATTAAGAAAAGCAACTCATATTATATCTATTACTCTTGGCCAAAAGGAATAATACAATGGAGTCATCAAGCCATTAAATAGGCTTATTACATCAAATATCATGGGATACCATAACCGTGGGTCCATAAACCACCAATCGTAAACCCATTAATTACCATATCAAAATGATTCTATGATTGAGTCAATTTTAACCTAATAATGAAGTGCTATCAATTGAAGTAGGAAACAAAAGTGTGAACCATATCCAAATCAAAAGCCTCAATCTAGAGTCAAAGATATATACATAGTTAAATTTAGAGCCATAAGCATGTTTTTTTTTTTGGTGTTCACAAAACCACAATTTATTATAAGACTTGCAACTTATGCTAGATAAAAATTTGGGGTCATCTTCAAATCACCATTTATGAGCACTTCCAATTAGTAGAAGACATCAATTTATATCCAAATTAGGAAATGTTTTTGGAACCATTTATCCTTAGAGTTTGGTTCTACATTTTTTTTCATCTCCCGGAATCACCATTTGTGACGAATTTCAATCAATAGAATACATTAACTATGATAAGGACAATTAGTATCTCAAACATTAGGACAATTATCGTCTCAACCGGGATATTCAAGAAAATCCTAATGATGATGAGGATAATTAGTGTCCAATCATTAGTTCCAATTATCATTCACATGAGAAAAATAATAAGTGTCTTGAATATTAGTGCCGATTTTCGTTCACATGATTAACACAATAAGTGTCTTGAATATTAGTGCTGATTTTCATTCACATGATAGTGATCCTCACCTAGATTCTATTTCTTTGATATGGTAAGAGAAAACACCAATATATTATCATGCTAGACTCATGCTGCAATGTTATGATTCCTTGGAGTGGATAGAAGATAGTGGAGATGAAACATGAGGCCCCCTCATGGTGTAATGAGCCTCAGTGAAGTGTTTTTTCTTATATGGAGGGAAATAAACCTTTCTATATTCAACCAAGCTCATCCTTCTTAGTCACTTTTCTTGGTCTATCCTTTCTCTAATTTTAATTTATATGGAGGTTACTGTCTAGGTACACAAGGAGTGGGATGTGGTTCATTTCTTCCAATTTTTAGAGAAATATGATAACTCTAATGAGCTACCAAGCTACATGAAATTCAACATCCCATGGAAGTTTTTGTTTCATAAGAGAGCACCCCTCCAAGAATAGGGAAAGGAAGAATTGGACACAAAACTTGGTGTTTTGATTCCAAGTAGAGTTATCATACCAAAAAATACAAAAATAATGGTTAGGAATTTAGGGCGACTACATGAGGGGAATTACAAGGTGAATCAACATATCATGGAGAGCCAAGCACCCAAGGATAAGGAAGAAATGAAAGAAAAGTTATCTTAGGTTCAACGAGGGTTTTCACATAATACAAAATTGAAATAACAAGTCAAATAATTCAATTTCAATGTCTGTATTTTATTTAAATTACTGTCTGACATAGGTTTATGGTAGAGCCATCTGTAGGCATCCACTTGTTGATATTTATTAAAAGAACTATTCTTGTTCTGATTCCAATCTGTCCATCAATGTATATGATATTTCATGCAAATAGAATAAGAATTATATTCTTTATTTTCTCGAGGATGCATCTATTGAGATTTTCTATCATTAACCTATTTATAAATCATGAAAAGGGATAAACTCTTTGGTTTGTGCATAAAAAATTCCTTTTGTTATTTTGAAGGCTCATTTGAAAACTCAAAGGGTTGAAAACTATAGTGTCTTAAAGAAATATTTGGCTTCATGAGGCAAGCGATGTGACAACCATGAGAAATGATCCTTAAAAAATAATCCTGAAACAAAACTAACTCCCTATATTTCCTTAGGGAGGTGGGATATCCATAATTTTGATCTTTGTACTCATCCAAAGGTCTACCTTGAGTTTACACTCATCTTATATTCATCAAAATATTTCCCAAAATAGTGATTTCATTGAAATCTAAGCCTTAAACATAAATACATTTCCCTTTGAATATCACCTAGGGCTTCTTTAAATCCCCTAAATGTCACACCATGTTAGAATATATATGATAACTACATGACCCTAGTCCATATGGCACCATGCCTTTCCATGTCATCCCGTCAGTATGGTATAAATTTCAAGGTGATTTCCTTATAATCCATTGGATTTCTCCTTCTTTGTTTCCTTGGATTAATCCTTGTTTCTTCTAGAGCCAAAATTTGTTGGGTTTAAGGCACTTGATTTACACGTTAGATACAAAAGATACAAAATACAGAGTTGATTAGACTAGAATAGAAGCTCAATTAACATAAAAATTTAAAGATCATGTAATAACTTAATTATTAGAAAGTAAATAATGGGACATCATAATAAATTATGTAACACATAGATATTTTACCCTAAAAACCCATAACTAGGAAAACTAGCTAACCTTTGAGTTATGGCGCTCTTCTATTCTCAACCAAATATTAAAACCAATATACAATGAATTTCAACCTTAGTACACACCTAAGACTAATGCAATCATCTTATATCTCTTATCTTTCAAATTCTCTAATCAACCTTACATCATTTTCTATTTATAGGCATAGGAAAACCCTAATTTGAAGCATTCTGATTCAGTATATGTGGTTGAATATATTTTGATAATATTCTAAGAATATGGATATTTCACCATTTTTTTTTCCACAGAAAAAAACGAACTTTCTATTAATATAGATAGTCTCTGAACATATGCCAAGCATTTCTGAAACCAAAACAGCCATTCCCTTAAAAAAGAGAATGTAATCAGGCTACTTCCCATCTGATGAAGATGTCAGCAACCCACGAGAAAACCATAAAGATCACAGCTTAAGCATCTATGCATCTCTTTATGCTCATCAAACAGAAATGAGAGCAGTAAGAGTCAGTGATGCTCCATCGCCCAAAAGGGCTGGCAGTAAAAACTATCCCAGCCCCATATAACCATAAATATAAACAAAAAGCGGGCCTAGAACCCCCTTACATAAGGGAAGCAGTTCAGGACCCAAGATAGTATCAAAATTCACAAAGGTTTATAAAGGTCCACTGTACAATGCTGAAAATAAACTGAAATTTTACTCAAAAAGAGGCTGTTCCTGAGGATGAACAGTCCCATTTACTACTTCCACTACTGCCCAGGACCCCAAAGCGAGTTGTAGACCTTCTTTAGATAAGATATCTGCTTGCTGGTTCCTTTCCCTGTAAATATGAACAACAGAAATCTTCGTGAAAAAGGAATTAAGACGACGAATCTCCTGAAGTAAAGGAAGAAGAAGAAAGTGCCTGCATTGATGAGTTCCATTAAACCAGTTGACAACATTCCTAGAATCACCAAAGATCTGAATCTGATAAATCTGTTTTGAAATAAGCCAGCAAAGAAGCAAATGGAGAGCTTTAAGTTCTGCAAAGTTATTAGACCCTTGCCCAAGGCCAACAGAGGCCCGAAAGGAGTTTTCAGCTGAGAGGTTAATAACCAGCCCTGCACCACAGATATCATTGATATCAGAAGCACCATCGAAGTATGCCCAAGGAAGGGAATCATTGATGATTTCCGGCTGTACAATACGAACAGGACCTTTGTCAGCAGGCGTTGGTATGCTGTCAAAAATAGCAACACCCTCAGCTGCCAGATTAGCTAATGGAAAGGTAGTCTCATTGAAAATAGCCCTGTTTCGTGCTAACCAAGTACCCCAGGCTATTAAAAGAGGAAAGGCCCTGATTTTATCATCCGACGCCTCCTGCCACCAGTGTTCCCATGCTTGCAGAAGATCATCCCCATGCCACCTCAAGGGAATGTTGGACAAGGGCAGAGATTCTGTCCAGAGACTAACATTAAAAGGACATAGGAGAAAAAGGTGGAGAGGCGTTTCTTCTGCAGATTTACAAAGCGAACACCAGCTCGGCCCCTGCTTGCCTCTTTTTTGCAAAAAATCCCAAGTTGGAACTTTTTTGTGAAGAATGCACCAAAAGAAGAGTCTGGTTTTAGCTGGACTTTTAAGTTTCCACAGGGGTTTGGACCACCATGCTGGATTCCCCCAGCCTTGTTGCAGCATAATCCACTTGTAACCGAATTTTGGGGAGTAAATACCTGTTTGAGCATGCACCCATCGCAAGGTGTCAATAGAATCTGAAATTCTAACAGAGGAAAAAGAGAGATCAGCAACATACCGGTTCCACTCTTCTAGCCATCTATTATCCAATTGCAGGTCCAAACCAGACAACCAACCTTGCTTGACAAAGGTAGTAGACCTAGGGTCAGCCACCTGACTTAGGTAGAAATAGCCTTTAGAATTTAAATACGCAACCAGTTCTCGTGACAGGGCGTAATTGGGCGGACAGCCAACCCAAGGATCACACCCCACCCGAACCTGGCTTCCGTCTCCCACTTGCCAGGCCAAACCCCTCTCAATAAGCTGGACAGAAGCCACAACTGCTTTCCAAACTGAAGAAGCATTTGAGGAAGATTTGACAGGGTGCCGAACCCAATCCAGAACAGAATCTTGGCTGATATATTTGCGTTTCATGAGTGAGACCCAAAGAGAATCTGTTGAGAGCAGGCGCCAAGCTAATTTAGCCGCCAAAGATTTTGCAAAGGATCCCAGGTTTTTTATTCCCCAGCCGCCCCACTCCTTTGGCCTTGAGATTTTATCCCAAGCCCCCCAAGGGCTTACCGAATCTTGATTGGACCCGGACCACAAGAAATTTCTGCAGAGTTTTTCAATTGAGGCCAAGATGCCTTTAGGTACCCAGGAAAGACTGGCCCAAAAAACAGGAATGGCCAGCAGGACAGATTTAACCAGAACCAGACGCCCAGCCCTTGATAACCACCTGAAGCTCCAATGAGTAAGCCTTTTTTCGATTTTAGCAAGAAGCCATTTCCAATCCCGAATGCGGTAAGAATATGGTTTTAGCAAAAAACCCAGGTATTTGAAGTGATCCTGAATTGGGCGGACTTCAAAATTCAAGAGCCTCTGAACTCTGATAAGCTCAACATCAGAAAGACCAGAAGGAGTGATAGTTGATTTTGCAGCATTTATTTGGAGCCCCGTTGCTTTTAAGAAAAGCTCCAGCAAATATTTTAGGGCACGGCAGTCATCAGTAGACCCATTCAGAAAAATCAGAATATCATCAACAAAAAGAAGGTGCGTGATCCAGAAATTTTCCGCCACTTCAATGCCCTTTAAGCTACCCAGTCTTTTGTCTCTGTGAATTAAGAGACTTAAGCCTTCTGCTGCCAACAAGAACAGCAGAGGCGAAAGCGGGCAACCCTGTCTTAGACCTCGTTCCGGAGTGAAAAAAGGAGTTGCAGCGCCATTAATCAGGAGAGCAATATCTGTAGAGGAAACACAGCTCATAATCCAACGAACAAAGTCAAACCGAAACCCGAGGTGGGTAAGAAGAAGCCTTAGATAAAGCCAACTGAATCTATCATAAGCTTTAGATAAGTCCAACTTAACAATAATTCCTTTCCTGCCACTCCTTTTTAAGCTGTGCAGGGATTCCTGAGCTACACCTACAGCTTCATGGATTTGGCGCCCACTTAAAAAACCAAACTGTTCAGGGGAGAGGTGAGCAGAAAGGAAAGGTTTAAACCTTGCAGCTATGACTTTCGCAATAATCTTATAGACACAAGAGCACAGGGAAATAGGACGAAAATCTGCAAAAGACGAGGGGTGGTCCGACTTGGGGATCAGGGCGAGAAAGGTAGAATTGAAGGGACCATAGACTTGGCCTGTAACTCTAGATTCTTCAACAACGGCTACCAGGTCATCACCTAAAGTTTCAAAAAAATGCAGAAAAAACTCAACAGTCCAGTCGTCCGGCCCTGGGCTTTTGTCCTTTGCCATACTTTTAAGGATATCCTCCACTTCCTGTTTGGATACAGGAGCCATTGATGCCTCATTTTCATCCTCATCCACGAATCTAGGAAAGAGCTGAGACACCCTGATCACTTCAGCAATGGAGACTTCAGGGGGGGCTTTAAAGAGATCTTTGAAGTAATCCAATCCCAAGGAAGATAGATCCTCGAAAGAGGTGGCCAGTTCCCCATTTCCTTTCGGAAGTTCCCAGATGGTATTGGCCATTTTCCTGCCTTTGGCATAGTTATGGAAGAACTTAGTATTGTCAACCCCCGCTTGAAGCCAAAGGGCCCTGCTTTTCAGTCTCCAGGTTTCTTCTCTTAGCTGTAGAATACTCCTTCTTTTTGCCTCCAGTTCCTTAATTCTGCTTCTAGCTTCAAGGGATTCATATCCTCCTCCTTCAGGATCTTCTAAAAGAGCTAGGTCAGAGTTAATTTTTAGGAGTTCCTCCTCCTCTTTTTTCTTCAAGTTAGCCGCCCAGATCTTCGTAGCAGATTTTATTTTCTTCAGATTATTCCAGAAAAAAACACTCCTGGAAGAGTCAGGCCCTCCTGGGTCCAACTCCCAGGTTGAAGCAAAAAGCCCTTGAAAGGATTCATCTTTGAGCCAACCCGGATTAAACCTGAAAGGCAGACCAGGTTTCCTTCCAGTGCCTTTAATGTCAAGGAGAATAGGAAAGTGATCAGAAATTCCTCCTTCTACAGTCCAGTGCCTATATTCCACAAGCAAGTCCATCAGAGGCTCACTTAAGAGAAACCGATCCAGCCTTTTTCCCACCCAATCCTGTCCAATTCTTCGATTCCGCCATGTAGGTTTAGACTTCAGAAGAGGTATGTCAACCAGGTGGGCCAAAGCAATTTTATTGAGGAAAAAATCAGACAGGGGATCAGCTTTGGCCATGGCCCCCCAGGATTCAGCTTCCCCAATCGAGAAGTTAAGGTCTCCTCCCAAGAGTAAGAAAGGGTTGCCAATCCAAGAAGAGCGAAAAAAGGCAGACCAGAACCTCTCCCGTTCCAAGCAGGGTCCATAAACATTCAGAGAGAGCAGGGACCTGTTGAGCTCGCTTGAGAAAATTTCCATAGCTAGCACATTCTGGGTCCCCCAAGAAGAAACATACTTCAATTTAACAGGATTGAAGCCCGAGACCACTCCTCTAGACCTTCCCACAGCATCCAGAGCAAGGAAAGACCATCTAGGCAACAACTTGGTAAGAACAGAGACAATCTCCTCTCCTTTGCCCAGAGTTTCTTGAAGCATAATAATGTCAGGGTTATTGGCACGCACAAGCTCCTTTAAGGCTAGCCTTTTGGCCTGGCTAGCTAGGCCTCTGCAATTGAAGGAGAGGACAATCATGGCGGAACCCCAGAGGGTGGCCGCTCTGCTCTAAGCACCCTGGGAAGAGTTAATTGTTTGCCATCAGCTATATCCACCACCACCTTGGATTGAGCTATTGAGAGTTTAGACTTCCTACCTCTAGTCTTTCTGGAGCCAGCATCAACAGAAATCGAGGCTAGTCCTCCCACTTCAAAGCCCAGGGCTCTTCTGTCTGACCGGGGTCGGAGATTGTAAGGGAAAGGCCCAGAATCGGATGACCGAGGGCAAGGGTCACAGGGAAACGACAGAGAAGAGGGGGAAAGACTCGGGCCGACAGAAACAGAGACGACCAGGCTATCTGAGGGGTGAGAATAAAGGTTAAGGGCCGAAAATTCATTCACAATCTGCCTGGAAGGACCAGGCTCCAAGCAGACATCAACAGGTAAAACAGGAAACGAGGACAAGGGAGGAAAAGAGGGGGACATACCCGCCAGATTCGCTAATCCAGAGTCGGCAGCAGATGGATGAACCGAAGGGTCTCCCTGGTCCTCAGCCGGGTGCATAGAGGGGCTAGCATCAACCTTTGCGTTCTGCATCTCAGCATCCATGAAGGGAACGGAGACTTTCTGATCCGGAAGGTCGGGTTCTACATCCGAAGCTTCCCCATCCTGTACTGAGATTGGAATTTTCTGAGCCCTTTTCTGCCTCCTCTGCCTACGGTGACGCTGGTGACCCAAAGGACAGTCCCGAGCCAGGTGGCATGTCTTGTGACACCTATTGCACCTGAAAGGAAGGTGCTCATAATCCAAAACTTGCACAAACTCCATATCCTTGTATTGCAGCGTCATGGTCTCAGAAAGTCCTTCACGAGGGTTTAAGCTCACAAGGATGCGTGCCACACTCCTATCCTTGGTCTACAAGTAAGATTTGTCAGCTTCAAGAAAAGTGCCCAACGTGTTCCCGATCGAGATGAACACCGAATCGGTCCAGAACTGAAGAGGGAGGCCGGGTAGCTTGACCCACACCGGAGAGTCGGCCATTTTCTCTTTCTGGGCGTCGAAGAGAGGAGTCCAGCGTCTGAAGAGCACCGGCCTTTTGCCAAAAAACCAATTCCTTCCCAAGACTTGGTCCACTTGATCTTTCTTCTCGAAGGTAATGGTGAACCATCCTCGCGCCAAGATATTGATATCAACAGGCAATCCTGGAGAATCATTCCACATATTCTGCACCCAATCAGCAATAAAGGCCTCCGAGAACTTCCTGCCCCTAACTCTCCCCACTAACATGGTCTCGGCTAGTTCCATAACCTTATCTATACTAATATCGACCCCAAGCAGACACTTCGGACTTCCTTCCTTAGATTTGATGAACTTGGCCTTCTTTCTCTTGGTTCCCACAGCTTTCTTGACCTCTTGTTCCTCAGTTGTCGACTTTGAAATGGGAAACTCCGCACGGATAGTTTCAACCAGAAAGAGCTTCAGAGCTTCTACTGAACGCAGAGGATCGAGACCAATGTCAAGGAAAGGCGGAGCGCCAACCCCTGTAGCTGCACCACCCTCCGGCACAACCCCACAATTTTCAGATGCAATAGAAATTGGGACAAAATCAACAGCCTTACTCGAAGAAACCCTAGACAGAGCTTCACAAATACGGCCCCCATCCTTCTTTGGAGCAACAGCCCCTCCTCCCGAAGGTAACGAAGGCAAAAGCCCTCCCACTACTCCGCCAGGGTTTGCTTGAGGGAGACTGTTCACCTCCTCAATCGCCCTACAGTCTTTCAACGCCCCAGGGAGAGGGTTTCTCAGCGCAGGAAGAACCCCCAAAGGTTCGGCGCTTAACCCTGGAAAACCCTCACCGAACCGAAACCTTTCATTTGCACACCTTAGCTCCGGACCACCAGAAAATCCACAAGAAATAAAGTTACCTTGGAGCGCCGCTGGCTGCGTGGTCGCCGCAACTTTGAGACCTTCTGTAAAGAGCTCTTCCGAAGTCAAGGGCCGACAGCTATCCAGAATTTGCTGAGAATCATGAATTGAAACACTCTTCGGCTCCAAGAAATTTAAAGCAGAGCCACCAAACCCATTCTGGAAACCCTTCCAATCATTCTCAGCCTCCAAATCCACCGAGGCGCGAGAAGGAAAATGGAAATCAAGGTTTTTTTCTGAGACTTCTAACCCCCATACGGTGAGCAAGTCCTCCGGCGACGGCTCAAGCTCAACTGAAAAACTATCAATACCCATCGTGTTCAAAAAACTCCCTTCTTAAACTGACTTGCAAGTCCTTCGATCTTCGATTCCCTGCAGCAGCCCTAGACTCCGGAAAAAACTGATAAGTGCCAAATGCGCGTCCAAAGGGAGGCCCCATACTGGAAAAGGTCTGGATCATGCCGCCACGTACCGAGAGCTGACCTCGAGACCTACGGAAATCGCACGGAAGACCCTCTGCACCTTCGAAGAAACCCTAGCCATTGTTCAATGTCGTTCCGGATATTTCACCATTTTCCAATAACAGTTGATTCCATTTTGACTACTAGTCTAAGTTGAATGTTCGCTTACACTTGCTTGTGATTCCTCCTATTACTCCAGTCAACCACCTTTTGTCAGTTGCTCAATTACCCATCAAATTTTATTGAGGTAAATTCTCTTTACTTGACAATAAAAGTATTGTCTCGACCATTGAATTGTATTCCCTAGACAATTTTTCCTGACTAGACTTATTGAGATTCATTCCTAGTCATCTTGCTTAACTAGCTGATAAAGTGACTAAACCCTAATAAACTGAGATTACTTGAAAAAAATACAACACCTCAATAGTATCACATATTTTATGTTATTTTCATGAAATTTTTTTACCATGATTTTAGTGAATTAGGGCTCCCAGATTCAACTTCTCTCCATGGAAAGATAATTTTATAGCACTCGTGGACTTTGTTATAAAGTCCACACCATTCTTCTTCATGTCTACTTTTACGAGTGCCACCTTCTTTCTTTCACCACGTCTCTAATGAAATGGTACTCACATCAATATGTTTTGTCTTTGAATGGTAAGGTATATTCTTTTATAGGATAATGCAATTTGTCTGTCACAACCTATACTTATTTCTTGTTGAGTAATCCTAATTTCTAAACATAGTAGCGAAAACTAGATTGCTTCCTTGCTTGCATGAGTGGCTTCCATGCATTTATCCTCCATTATTGATAGTTCCATGATCAAATGTCGCTTACTCATCTAGCTAAATCTTCACTTAACAACTTGAACACATATCCTCTAATTAATATTATTATGTCTAGATCAAAAACCTAGTGGGAATTAACAAATCCTCATATTGTTGCTTCACTATCATCATTAGGTCCTTCATGGTATCACTTCGCATGATCACTCACACCACACAAATATCTGAATACTCTTTTGACAAAATATAAGTTCTATTTTCAAGGTGTTGTCATGTATATACTTCTTACTCCCACTACATGAGCAATATCTAGTCGAATGCAAACCATAACATAGATCAAACTACCTACAACACTTGTATATGTAATATGGGTCATGTCCTCTCTTTATTCTTGTGTTTTTGGACACTTCTCAAAGAAATACACTATATTTTTCAATTCTCCTCGTATGTTCTCTACCTATACATTTATATAGGGAGGAAAAGGGAAAATTGAAACCAATTCCCTTAAATTAGAACTTTCTAACTATGAATTAGCTTACAATATATGGTTTACTTAATTTTTGGTAGATATTGGTTGAAGAGACAACTCAATATTCGATTACAAATTGATTTTCTGACATAAAACTATCTGGAATTAAATCAATTTGATATTTGTGTTGATTGGGTGTTTTATTTGGGACGTGATGTGGAAAATGGTTGAAACAAGAAAAATACTCTTTAAAGAACCACATGTATCTCCAAAATCACACACTTTGTGGGAAATACACTCATATGTCACTTAATTTGGCTCATTTTTGACAAAATCCATGTCATGGAATTGCTTAATTAATTTTTTTTACTTTGAGAATTACGACTACAGTTAGTCACTTAATTATTTTTCGCACATTTAAAAACCCATTGATCATGAGCTAGAGGGTTTTAGTATTGACTTGGATATGAACTAGATAACATGAAATCATGTAAAAATTATAGGAACAAAACCCATGTTTCAAATTTCACCCAGAGCTATGTAGATATGCCAATCTTGGAAGTCGGTTATAAGAACATTATAGGAGCTACAAGAACTAAACTAGGCATAATCGTGACAAGAAAGACTAGTTTAAATACTATATAATTCATAAAAAACAAAGGAAATCATGGTAATAAACAACCTTAAGCTTCTAAAGACACAACTTCAAAAGTATGAGGAAATTCAATAAGAGGAATAGTAAATATGTATATGAATGGGATAAAGTAGTCAAAAGGAGAACCAAATGATATTGTAAAATATGTCAAAACAACAACTTAGTAGATAGAAATGCCTATGGAAGGTTGAATCCAACCCTAACAGAATACTTATATCAAGTTTTGATATAGAGGAAATATTAGGGCATCGATAAGAAACCCTTGTTGATCAACAAAGAATATATTTTGGAAAAATTGGAATTGGGAGATTGGCCCAATCATTGATATGTTGTGAGGGTTCGAAAAAAACACTGGTGTGATAGGAGACTCAACCCAAGATATTGATGAAGTGAGGAGACTTGGAAAGAACACCAATTTGTTAATGAAAGTGATCCAAAATTAAAATGTTTTTAGAATTTTTTTCCCAAAATGTTGATGTGATGAGGAGACTTGGCTAAGAAAACATCAATGTTTTCAACAACCTTATCCAAACCATTGATGTGTATAGAAGGCTTGGTCCAAAACATCGATGGGTTTGTATTATACTAATCCATTGAAGTGTAATATTTATTATGTCATCAAGGGCACAAATCTCACTCAAATTTCCTTTGAGAGGAGAGTTTGGGAAACATTTAGAAGAGAGAAACCTTCAAATGTTCTACGGATGCAATTTCATTAATGATCGATGTTTGATACACCAATTACTCATTGGTTAAAAGCATACATCATGTATATGATTTTAAACCCATTTCCCCATATCCATTGGCATGGGATCTTGCCATTCTAAATTGGTGACAACAAAAATCCATGATTCTATGCACTGGAAAGTCCTTATCCATCATCACTAGGATTTACAAAGTTCATCCTTCTATGACACCATCGAATTTCATTATATGCAATTAAAGGATGATTTTATTATTTATTTTTATTTACTTATAGTGTTACACTATAAAACACCTCCTCATAAGCTCAAAGGAGAAGCACATGTTTTGAATAGAATAGACCCTGATTACAATCCTATTTTCCAAAGTAACACACCCTAAAATATCTGCATAGAGCATGTTAGCATGATTAAAGAAGTGGTAACATTCGTTAGGCATAAATTCTCTATGTCTCAATGAAGGCCACGTTATCCAAGTTTCACGAGCCCATGAGAAAAAATCATGACTTAACTCACATAATATCCATTGTTTACTCAAAGTTGACTCTATAAATATGGAAAATATCGCTTCAACCTCGTCTATGAATGTTTCCTATCCTAACTAAGACTATTAAGTTGGGAGAAAGGAAAAAAGAAGAGAAAACATCTTCCAACCTTTGGCTTTTTCCCAAAGTGAACTGGGGGAGAAATTGGAAAAACCTCAGAGTTTCGCATTGCCTATATATTGGAGGCCAAGCCATTGTAATCTGGATCAGAATTCAAATTGCATAAAATTCAAAAGTAGAAAATAATTTGTCACTAATTTTGGTTTTCAAGTTCCTGTGGTTATTGTTTATTGAAGAGTTTGCCGGATTATCCACAGTCTTGTGAAACATTTGTTGACGTTTCGAATCCCAATGTCCTGAAGATGGATCCCCGTTGGGATTCGAAACGTTGAAAAATGTTTCATAAGACTGTGGATAATCCGGAAAACTCTTCAATAAATTTGTCACCAAATTTTCCTCTTACTTATTAGGCTCCACTAAGTACCTAGTGGCAGGACTAGATCTGGTTCTCCTGTATAGTTCATCCTTGCATATGGGAATACGAGACTACATGTAGTCAAAAAAGTCTGCACCAAAATATTTTCCATTAGGTCCACCACCTGCTCGAGGCATTAAGGTTGACCATCACTGCATCCTTGGTTGCCTTTGACCTTCTACGACCAAACTCAGTCTTGGCCTCATGATAGGAAATTTCTCTAGAAAGAAGGATACATTCAGTGTTCCATACCAAAATTCCCTTTGGGATTGATCGTTTGAAGTTTTTAGTTCCGATTTCACCCGTGAGAGAACACTACTACACCAGTAAAATACCTATAGTTGCATGCAATCTATTTCTAGCAACATTTGGGTCTTTGTGTCTATGTGTTGGCTATTAACCCATTCTAGTAAAATGATCATCCACAAGATAGATCTCAATGGTATCTCCCTCACTCTTTTGACCATAATACTAATGCTCGTTTTTGAGGTGCTTGGTGTGCAAAATATTACGATAAAATAAATTGTGGTTCGGGGATTAAGTCTACTGTTGGCCAGGTTTTCCCATGCTCCTTTTTAACACTAGAAAATTGTACAGGAAAAAGACATTATAAAATGTCAAGAAAAAGGTATCAATAAAGATTTACAGGGAAGAAATACATTAGAGGAGCTACAAATTTAAATTTTCCTAAGGTCAGTAGAATTTTTTTTTGACCATGCACTGGAATCACTAGCCCTTAGTGCTCATTGCAGATTTTTATTCTATAGCTGCAAAGAGCGCGGTTATCCCTCCAATAGCTAGGCGATCACCATCCAGGACCACTTGCCACACTTGGAGAAAAAGATTCCAACTCAAGATAACCAAGTACAGTCAACTTTGAGCCACCTTGAGGCTTTAGTGCAACACACAAAGGAATCATACCCCCACTCTTGTGTCACCATCCATCTTAGACCAAGAGAGGGAGGGAAAATCTTAAATTTTTTTGTAAAATCCAACCATGGGAAGAGAAATGGGAGACACATTGTTACGCTGGCCAAATTTCTTATCAGCAAACTAGCTTGTGTTTTCTAGCAGCAAGAGGATTGGAAGGATTCGGTTGTTGGCCATCCAACACCTCAATCCAATAGAGAAGAGTTCACCATGTGTCTGTCGATCTACCATGCTTTGAGAGGGAAGAGGGGCTTGCTGAAAAATTGAGGGGAAGAGACTCCCTTGTCTTGGATATTGGAGCTCTGTAGCTCAAAGGATCCACTACAAGAGATTTAGCATTCTATCTTCTAATACCACCAGCACTTAATAAAGGGAGAAATCTCTCCATGTTGAGTTATTAGTTTGTTTTCTCTATTGAGTCTGTTTCTTGTGCATGTTTTTTGTTTTTTGTTTCATTGTTTATGTAGCATGCTATGTTTCCATTTAAATTAGCTTATTACATGTTGAAATTGTTCCACTAATGTTTGACAAGCCACTTTGACCTGTGACTTGCTTGTAGGTAAGCAGCCTCCCTACTAATCATAGTGTATTTCGTCTGCCCATGCGTCGAATGCACTACGACAGGAATGGTGACTCCAATAGATTCTTTCTTTTGAGTTAATGGTTGTTGATGCAGGTCCTTCTTCTTGCTCAACTTGCTAAAAAATCACTCCTACATCCTCTCAACACTTTTATTCACCCTCAGTGAGAAATTTTTTCTCATAGAAGGAGGATTTTTCTTTGATTCTACCTAACCACGTGCATTCTATTGAGATAGACGCATGCTTTGTACCTGTGGGTCGATAAGCCACACGGTAGTCAGCAAGCCCATTTTTCACTTGTTTTTCTCATTTTTTTGCAGTTGTAAGGTGCTGTCAACCCATAAGAAATTTTCCATCACTGTGCTCTGGTATTTTATGACTGGTTAGGATGCTTATTTGTTAGAATTTAGCTTAGCAACTAAGTAGTTTTAATTTTAGTTTTTTATTTTTGCAAATCACACATAGTTTAAGTAGGGGAAAGTAAGTGGCCTTCAATCCACATATGTCGACCGAACAAATGATTTGCTGATAAAAGGTACATAACGCATAGAGCAATTAGGAAAAAAGTAAGTGGCCCATGTATCCACATATCTTTAGCTAATTCATATTTTTCAATTTTTTCATTAGATTAGTTCAATTTTTGCATTAGGAATTAGGACCAAGACCAAACTGTCCAAAATAAAGAAAGTAATATCTGCCACCCTTGCACCTAACGGTGAGCCTGGGTATGCATATGAACGCTTTCCCAAGAAAATTTTCCATCTCCCTATAGTGAAAACTTAGTCTAACTAGGCAAGGTGTAAGCAGCCCATAATCCGCACATCATTTATTTTTTCAAGGAAAAATCGCAAATAATGTAATTAGAAATGAATTGTAAAGGATCAACGCATATCCACATCTCATAACACTTGTGATTGTACACTCCAAAGCACACACAAAGCATCGGTAAGCATTGGACCAAAAGGCACCCAATGTGTTGGGACCTTTATTCTCTTCTTACAGTTACTTCAACAAGGCACACCCTAAGAAAATTGAGACTCTAAAAAATCACTAATCGAACTCACTAAATTTTCCCCACAGGGGCCAAAAAAGAAATTATAGTTTAGGTTAGGAACATTGGGGGTAGGCATCCAATAATCCACCATGGTCATTCTACATTTTGGAACATAGATGTTGACTTTTTAGGGAGCTTCAAATTCGTCTATTCGCCCACAAAACAAATAACCAAGCATTACTAAAGACCCGTTTCAGAGGGGGTTAAGCTTAGGCCCAGTGCCTGCGATACTCTTTCGATCTACCTAACCCATCTAGTGCTCGGTATTGGTAGGTGAATACCAAGAATCTTTAGACTCGAACGCTCACATGGGACGACAGTACTTTAGTGGCCAAATCTAGGGCATTGTTCCCTATAGGTGATGGTGCAGGCATCATTATATCCTCTTACCATTACCTTGGTGGATTCTTCGGCTGCTCAAAGGCATCGCCAGTTCTTTTGGGACGTTAGCCCCAATACCCATCATAAGACATCTTTGAAAGGCCCAGTGACATTGAGAGTGTACAGATGATTAGGTCTATTTAGGCTTTTGAGTATCATATGAAAAACAACCAAACCATATTTTTTGCTTGCTTGATCACATTGAATTAATTTAAAGGAAAACTTACCTCTTATTTTTTCTCTTTGTTTTATGCATGTGATCGTATTTTATTTGATAAAAATATTCCTTCCCTCTGAAAACAAAAAAATATTGCCAAGGTTAAGCTAGTCGAAAACATAACGGAGCCAATGGGACCTCGTCGATCTAGGAATTTTTTGTACCTCCCCCCATTAGAGGGAGGAGTGCATGGTATTTCGCCATTTAGGAGTGAAAGACGACACACCACCACCATTATCGGTTCATCCTTTATCAGGGCATCTGTGATTGGAAATCCCCAGGGGTCACCCAACACCACACCAGTGGAAACCCCAATAGGGTCACCACACTCAACTCCTCCCACAACCCCCTAGAGGGAAGAGGAGTGCTACCCCTTTATGGATTCAAAAAAACATTCATCAAGGTACACAAAAATGTAATATTCCCCAGGCAACCCCCATAAACCATCACATTCAGACACCTGTGTTTCCACAGTACAAAATGGTCAATACTCAGTTACCCTTCTTAGCATCTTTGAATCTTCCAGATCTAACAAAGTTAACTAATGAACCCATTGCACATAACCTTAATTGGCCTCCCATGCCCACGAAGCTCCCTTCAGATATACCAAAATTTGAAGGGAAGAAAGCGAAAGACCCAGTAAATCATATTGTGACATTCCACCTATAGTTTTCGTCATATAACATCATTGATGATACTACTCAATTGAGACTATTTCAACGCACCCTGACTGGGCCTGTGGCGAAATGGTATGTCGAGTAGCCTTCTGCTTCACATGGAACATTTAGCGCCCTCGCTACCATGTTCCTCACTTATTTTCAGCTACCCATTCACCATGATTCGGGAATGGAACTTCTGACTTATTTTAGGAAAACACCAGCCGTCCATATATCAGATCATCTCCATGAATGGTAGAAACCTCGTAGTTTGTGTAAAGCCAAAATCAACGATAGAGTTTTGCTAGAGTTATTTTTGAAAACTCTCACAACAGAGATATCAAAATACATGGCGACGTAGAAACATACCTCTGAGGAGGACGCCATTAGCAGAGCCCAGCTGCTTGAACTCATCTACACCAAGTCAAGATATATTTATAATGTCCTACCAAATGCCCTGCACCTGCAAAATTATAGATATTTACCAGGCGCATCGAATACTGTAGACGATTTGATCGGATCCCTGACTCAAGGTCACCTAGGCAACAATATCTAGTACCCATGATATTTTCATAATTCTATCCAAAACGTGATGCAACTTGGATACCACCAAAGTCAATTTGCACCTTTGCATAATATGATGAATATGGTGGCACCATATCATCAACAGTAGGGAGGCTCGTACCCTCCCTTGCAGGGGACCCAATACGCAGCTAGAAATGCTGAAGGAAGAGATCCCCTCAAGCTATCTTACACCAACCAAGGATAGGGGAACCCATATCCCCTTTCCCCGCACAAAATCCACCATCACAAAACAACGTGCCGGTGAACATAGTGCAACCATCTCAGGCTCAACAGTGCCAGGCTTATGACCAGGAGAACCGCAATAACCCTCCTAATGTTGTGAAAAAGAATCCTAGGAATAAACAAAAGGGAGACACCGGACAGGGGGAAGGTAACCAGAAACATCCCCCAAGATCTCAGTCCAGGGGAAACCATAGCTGAAGTCAAAACCAAGAGCCAAACAACGACTCCCAAGGGAAAAACAAGAGGTCCAGTCTAAGGACGAATCATTCTTGTGCCATATGTGATGAGTACAACCATCACACTCACCACTGTCCTGAAATCCCCGAACTGAAAAAAATTCAGAGTAACCATGGACAAGAGGGACCTACCCAAAAAATTGTTGTAATGTAAGAGCCTTTCCCCCACCAAGGAGTGGTTAAAACCCAACAAAAAAAACCACCCCAAAACGATACCAGAGGTGGAAACCATGAAATTTACATTCTTGGCAAATAATTATTCTTCCAAACAAGGAATAGGAACTATGACGCCCCCTCGGACACCAACCCATTAGGTACGAGCATGAGTGCACCTACTACATCGTTAACCATATCCAAAGTAACTATAGAGCCCCTTTCGAAAACGGTCAAGGGGAAAACTAGGCGTGTAGGACATCACTCCAAAGCTGCTCATAAGTACATCATAGTGGATGATTGAGTGCAATCAACTACTGCCATGTCATCTTTGGAAGTCCTACAATCATGCCTAAGACAACAGAAAGCCATACTTTCCGCATTAGGTGCAATCGACCCTTCCGATTCGCCCCTAATGGTTTTTTACCTAGACAAAGCAAGCCTCAGGCTTCCTTCTATGGTTGCCTTCCAAATACCAGTTTCAATCCAGAATATCACCATACATCGATGTATCATTGATGAAGGAGCATCCACATGAATCATGTCCAAATTCATTTGGAAAAAGTTAGGATCACCTGAAATGAAACCATCTGACATCATGCTGAGAGAATACGATGGTCGCCCTTCAACCCCCATCGGTCTATATCAAAATGTCCCTATAAACCTAGCCGAAAATATGGTACTTATGGACATTGAAGTCTTGGATGCACAACCAGACTGCAATATACTCCTCGGGTAGAGTTATATGTATGCCATGACTACAGTAGCGTCCTCTTTCTTTCGGGTGATGATGTTCCCCCATGACAACTATATCATCACCATCGACTAGCTTACATACTATGATAAAAAATCCATGACATTCTTGATGTCGTGTTGCCATACATAGACACAACTTCAAAACTGCTTACGCGGTATACAGAATTTAGCCCTGGCCAATTCAAACCATAATCGATCCTAAGATAATTCCTAAGAGATCCCCCTATCATACTAGAGGGAACCCCAGAAATCACGGGGGAACCGGTGTGCATGATGCTCTCATCAAACACCAAAACTAGCCAAGGCATGGAAACAAGTAGTATGGAGACAAAAGCCATTGGAATGAAATTCCTACCCTACGCCATCACACAAACCTTATTTTTGTACCCCCCACTTGGTTTTGTGTCAAAGAAAGTGTTGGCAACTATAACATTTCCAAACATGGCTTTCGCAATACCTGTGTGGTATTTGGTCCCACCAGCCATGCTAGGAAGTATTGGCATCACTTCTACAGGGATAACCCTTATCGCCCCTCAGGATACCATAACAGTTAATGAAGCACCCATAGCAGTTCGAGCTAACATGACCAAGAAAAACAACAAAAAAGGGAAGAAAATTGGCAAACCCAAAATATTTATGGAATTAGAACCTTGCGCATTATGTGACATTGTAGGTCATCCTACTAATATTTTCTCAGAGTTAGATGAATTAAAACCTCTTCTACACACTGAAAGAAATGTCGCGACCTCAAGCTCCCATAAAAAGAAATAGGCCATGAAAAACCAAGGGAAATCATTGCGCATGAACCATGCATGTGCCATATGCGACCATTATGGGAATTATACCCACCATTTCCTAGAGATTCCATGATATAGGGATGCCCTGCAAGCCCTAGAGAAATCTTACCAACAGGACCCCTCAGATCCACCCATGCAAATGGACAAGCGAGAACCTAGAACCATATTGTACCTACGAGAGGAGCCTACATCTTGCTCGTACACAGTTAACCTAATGGACCAAAGGCGACAAACAAAGGCCACTCGAAAGGCCCTAGTTTGTGCACTATGCAACGATCCTGATCACTTAGTCACACAGTGTCCCGAATTAAGGGCATTTAACCATTGGTATCAAGTCCCTCACGTTTCTCAAAGCAAATTACTTTGGCATCGACAACATACATCTCAAATTTTTCGGAGCAACCACCACGTGTGTCGATGTCCCCATATCCATCGATTCCGGTCTTTTTTGGATTTCATGCGACGCCACATCGCTGAAAACCCCAATTTAGCTAGCTCAGATACTGAATCCACGAACACTACTACAACTCAAGGGACAAAGGCAACAAGGACCATATTTTATGTGTACAAGGAGCAACGGTCACCTGAACGACCGCCTCCCCCCATAATCTCCCTCAAGCTCCAATCTAGCTCTGTGAAGTCTATGATGAACGAGATCACTACATCGCTGACTGTGCAACTGTAAAGCTGTTTCAAATATGGTAACCAGTCAACCTAGTATACTACGATGGCTTACAAGAAGTCCAATATTCATGCTGAGCGTGTTCATGCGACCACCCAGTTCGCCGTTGTCCTTACATCCCCTGATTTTGTTTGGCATTAAAATGTTTATGCCAGGCCATAACACGCCTCACCGCAACAAACAGATCGGATTCAAAATCCGTGGAAAGTTCGACAACTAAAGAAAATGAGGGAACCAGGTCCATTTTCTTCACGTTAGCAGAAAAACGACGAACAAGGGGGCACATCATCACCCCAAACCACCCTCCACGAATTAACCGAGCCTACGCATTATGCGATGCTCACAACCATTTGGTCACCCAATGTCCAAATTTAAGATCATTCTGCAAATGGTACCCAATTACCCTTGTAGCCTAAAGGGAGTGGTGAACCAAAGAGAAACAATATTGTCTGATTTTTCATAACAACCATCGCACTTGACATTGTACTTACATCTCCCAATTTTTAAATTTGTTAGATACCACACACTCATTGGTTACCCAATACTAGGATGTAATTGGTCTAGAACCAAGGCAGCTTGGTGCAAGGCATCCTGGCACAAGTTAGCATACTCCCCATCATTACCAAAACATTAGGGAGGCTAAGAAAAACTATCATACTAGATAGGCCCAAAACCAACCAAGAACGACATGTGTGTTGTGCGACATAAACAGCCACAGGGTCAATCAATGTTAGGAGCTCAAGAAACTCACTAACAGTCTTTGCATGGTCACCACCATCCCACAGATCAATCTCTCCAATCAATAGAAGATCACATGCTGCTATTGTAGGATTTGCTTGAAATTCCACCATACTATGAATTGTGAATACCTCCCAAGGCTACAAGTGGCAAGGGCAACGTTGAGTTTGAACTCCCTAAAGAGCCAGACCTACCAAAACCAAAGACTCGGGGATGGCAGAAGCACAAACATGCCCCAATGCCAAAACATATCCGAGCATCCACTTTGGGCATGTTATCACTCCAATAATTCTCAATATTTGTTATTATTTTTTGTGTTTAAATAATATTAGAGGTAACCACAAACCTAATTTTAAGCCTTAGGATCTAGCCTTCCTAATTCTCAGAGAGGGCTCTCTCTATATGATTTATCTTTGTTGATTGTATTTGATTTTATACTAGTTATGTAGGATTACTTGGGGTTTTGATTTGGATTTGGTTTCGTGGTGAAATTACTTACTCAGATGGATATATGTAGGTCTGTATTCCATTGGGCTAATGGAGTCAATGTGTCAAGCAGTCAGATCAGGATCAAGGTCCAAAGGGAAATGTTTACAGGGCAAGATAGCTGAGTTATTTCAGATCTTCAAGGCTGATGGTGAAAATTATTTCAATCAGGGTAAGAGAGAAATTAAGGGTTTTCAAATCCAGATAATGAGTGAAAATACATAGGTCAATCGAAATAAGGGAGAAATTAAGAATTCCTTTATTTGGATATCAGAAGAAAAACATATAAATGATAAATGTTCAAAGCAGAGTGCTTTTAACATATTCTGAAATAACATTCCTGATTTATCATTTAGATTTAAGTAAACATATGAGTATGTGAAACACATAATAAATTGACAAAGAACAAGTGAAAATACTTCACTAAAGTGGCCCAACACATGAAACCTGTAATATGATGCTTTATTGCTTTAATCCAGTTTGCTGACTTGAAATTGGTATAATCACCCTTTGGTTCAAAATAGTACAACTATAGAAATGTTTAGCAATTCATCTACACTCAATACTTCCAAATGAGAAGTATTTATACAAAAAATATTTACAAAATATCTAAAGAAAACTTAGGAATTATTCATGGAAAAAGAAATATGTTCATGCAAGAAGACAGTGACAACTTTCTAACTAATGCTAGCTGTCCCTATTTTTATTGAAATTATTGTTTGTTGTCTTCACTTGTTGATATTTTGTTGCTGATTTGTCTCTTGATTGTTGCTCAATGAAGGCTATGGTTGAGTTTCTTTCACGCTGGAAACTTTATCTCTGTTTTAATTTTTACTTTAACCTTTTAACTGATACACTTTAAACTGTAACTGATACTCTTTCACTGTCTCCTTTTCACTGTAAATTGTGACTGCTGTGTTTTATCTTTACTGCTCTATTTTACTACAAACTGTTTTTACAGTAAATCAATCATCTTTTCCCAAAATTCTGCCTCTGGCAATTTTATCTTCATCATTCTCCTGAATATTTCATCTCCTTCAGTATATTTTGAAAATGTAGGCTTATTGACAAATATGTGTTTAACCTCACGCTGTAAGTAGAAAAGATTGTCAAAATTCTTGTAGAGCACCTTCTTGTGAAGAAGGCATATTAGCTTGATCCTTCTCAACTTCTCTCATCTTCTTATCATAATCATCCAGCTTCATTAGTTTATCATGAATAACTAATGGATTTGGAAGGCCTTTCTGTCTTAGGACATCAAATTTCATCATAGAACTTGTGATGGAAACCTCCATGTTTTGGCATTTCTCCTCTAACTGTATCATCAAATTATTTTTAGAAGTTACCTTCCTAAATTCTAGGATGGTTTCTGTTCTGTCATTAATACCAATTTCTTCTAGCTCTTGCATGTTCTTAGAATTTATAAATTTGATGATTTCAAGAGCTTCTTCAGGTTTCTTGCCAAGTTCTTCTTTGATCTTCTGTATAGCTTCTCTTTCTGATTTGACTAATTCTTTCTGTTCATATATAACCCAGATTGATGGCCAAATATCATTGATTGCTTCAATGATATTGGCCCATAGCTATTGTCTGACTTGTGCCATGGGTTATTTTAATGTTAGATCTTTTTCTAACTTCTTCAATTGCTCATTCAACCTGTTTTCCCTTTGTTCTCCATTATTATGCATTATTGTTTCATCTTCAATACTTTTAAGTTGTTCTTTAAGTCTGTTAATCTCATTGGTCTGTATAGACATGTCCTGCATAGCTTTTACTAACTTGCTTGCTTCATTTGTATGTTGTGCTGCTATTGTTGAAGAATATGTTGCAAAAGTTATTGATGAAGTGATTGGAAGTGTTGTAGCCATTAGAACTATAGGAGCTAATGATTCTACCAATGTGGAAGGTACAATTGTGGTGACTATAGGAATAACTGTGACTGGAAGTTCTGCTTCTCTATCATTTTTCTCTTAGACCAACTTGTCCATTTCATTCTCCATTTCTTTTATATGGGCAATAAAATATAGAATGAGACTCATCATCTCATCTTTCTGATTTGTATCCTGTATTACTTCCTTTTCTTGAGGTTGTTCTGTAGGAGGCAACTTGAGTTTCTTCTTTAATGTAGCAATGTCTTCGTTTTTTTTTTTTATCAGTTCATCTGCAACTTTTACATTACTAGGATCAAATCCTACTTCAATTACTAAATCTTCCAAAGATTTAATTCTATTGTATTTTGTCTGTGAGGATGATTTTTCTAATCTGAGTTGATCTTTGATGTTTTCAAGAGTGTTTTGAAGCTTCTGCACACTCATTGCCTTGTTTGTCATGGTTGAGTAAATAATTTCACCAGCATGTTTGTGAAATTCAATCTGATCAATGGGATGAAGGTCATCTGCTTGAAATTCATATGATGATATTTTGTAATCTGCTGATGTTTTAGGATGCTTTACTTTAGGCTAGAGGAAAGTCGTTTGCATTTTCCTAGTATTATAGTCAAAAGCAGAAAGCATTCTGCTTTGGTCACTAGGTGATTTCTTCCAATACTGATTGTATGTATCAGTCTTCAATGCTTCATTTTTCATGTTTATTTCTCTTTATTTTTTCATGATATCTATCTCCTTCTCTGCTGGTTTGCTGGAAGAGGACATGTCAACATTGTGTTGCTTCTGAATAAGTTGTGTTTTAGAAGTTGAAGGCTGTTGTTCTTCAATCACTGTAGGAGGTGCATTATCCTTTGTTGTTGTTTCTATATCAACCACTTCTATTGTTTCTACTCCTTCATTAACATGATTTAACTGAGGTTTATTCCTGTACATCAATTTAAATTTAGTTTTAGTAGTTGTCTCTACAGTGTATGATCCTTCCTCTCTATTTCTCTTTGCATTCCTGTCTTCTTGGGCTAGAGTCTGCAAGGTTTGACTAGTATCACCTTGCTTCTCTGCCTCTACCAAGGTGTTCTCCAACCTTTCAGATTGATTGGAGAATTTCTCTATGTCTGGTTTCTTTTCATGTACATAGGGAGTGAGTTTTCATTTAACTCTCAATTTACTTATCACTCCAAGAGGATCGTAATATCACAGAAAACTGTGACTGAACTTGAATTCCTGCAAATGTTTTTTAGCCTCTGGAATTGCATCTCTATTGTTACAGATAAAAGGGCCAACCATATTTTTCAATTTGAATTATGTCTTCTTCTTTGCTACCAAGAAATTAATTGCATCTAAATTAAGAATCTACCTTATGTACTCAAGGGAAAATAACCTCATAGGGAGGTATTTGGGTAGTTTATATGAAACAAGACTTGATCCATATACTCTTACCTCAGTATGGTTTTGGTAAAAGTACCAATCACCTGTCCTATTATGCTCTGGCAACTGTAGGACCTTCCTAATCTCTTCACTAATTCTGGGCTTCCTGCTGCTGTTCAACAAATTGACCATAGGATGAATGAAGGTATCTATAAAATTTGTATAGGTGGACTATGATGAATCTTTTATGATAAGAGGAGTCCAAAATATGAATGACTATGGGTTTCCTTAAACATCAAGCTTTTGAAGGTTTATAGCAATTTTCTCAGACTGAAAGTATAAAAACATATGGAATAAGAATGAGGAATACTTGAAAACACCTTCAGAAGGCATTTTGACCAACTGTCCATGAATATTGTCAGCGAGGTATTGGGAAAAATAAAAAATGGTAGTAGGAGGCTGACCAGGTGTGAAAGTAGATAAAAAACCTAGTACTACAACATCAAAATGCTCATCTGTGAAATATCCAAGAATAAAAGACAACATGGAGATGATATCTTGTCCTTTCAAAAAAATTTGTAGAAGGGTGTGGAGGATTTATCTTGGGAATTTCTACAGAAGAAGTAATGAAATTTTGGAATCTCTGGAACCTCTTGGGGAAGTCCAGATTCAGGTATAATTGTGTGAGATCCTTAATGGAAAAAAGAAATTCATCTGGTTTGGATTGGATTTGGAGCATTTGATTGATTGAATCAGTAGTAATGGTAAAAATAATTTCCTTTTCAGAGTTTATTATGGCTCTCTGATCAGGGAAATAGTAATATTGACATAGTATGATCACTTATGGGCATTGGAAAGTCTGTGGGACAAAATATTTTGGCAAATTAGACTCCCAAATAAAAACTTCATCAGCCTGATCTATGGATTTTTCATGGCTCCAGTAGTGGAGCTCAAGAAGGTTAAATTCTGTGGCTGTGTCATTAATCTTGAAATATTTATTAGCCAGGGGAGTGTGTTCTACATCTACAACATGAGGTTGCAGAGGATTGACTGATACTATTGCTTTGGAAGCCATTGTTCTGTTTGATTTTACAATTAATTAATCTTTTGACTCAGAAACAACTAATTTAAGCCTTTAGGATTACCTCTGAAAAATTATAATAGTTTGCAGACTGTTTTAAGAAGCTAATTGGTTAATTTATTACACTCTGTAATCAAAACAGTCTTAGGTTTTGGGAGTCCTGTGAAAATAGGTCCAGGATTTGCAGAAAAATGGATTTGGGAAGCTTCAGGGATTTCTTCAGGTCTGCAAAGGTTTAGACCAATCATATTTGTATTCTCTGTGATTAAAAACATTCTTTAGGACCTCATATTTCTGTAAAAGAATGCTTAGGGTATGAAAAAAATGATTTTGGAAGGCAAGAAGGCTTTCTTGGTCTTCTAATACTCCTAATTTGATTCAATTATTGCTTAATTTCTTTTTTGATCAAGAACAAGCCTTTTCTTTGAATAATACATGGGAAAAAAGAAGATTTGCTTTGCAGACGGGTTCTGGGGTTGCAGAAGGATTCTTTGAGGCTTCAGAGGTCTTTATGGTGCTTCTGCTTGTTTCTGCAGTGTCTTTCGGTAGCAAATGGTTGAATTTTGGTTGAATTTATCTTAAAATAAGGTCGACAGCATGGTCTTTTGCTTAAAAAACGGTCGTCATTTCTCTTCTGCGGAAAACTGTAACTGAAATGGTAAAAAAGGCTAACAAAGGGTGACATATATGCATTTTAAACCAACAGTGTTTTGAATTAATTCGCAGTCATTTCAAATGAGTGAGTGGTTTGAGAATGGTTAGACGAAACTGCTGAGTGGTTTCGCACTGGCCAAAGTGGTTAGGTGGTATAGTTTTGATTGATGCGATCAAATAAAATGACACCACGTAGCAAGGAGGAAAGACCCACAAACTACGCATTTAACATGGTTGGGGTGTAGTTAAAGTCGGGCAAAGGAATGCACGATAGGTGGTAATGGTTGTCGGATTTGATCAGTGAAGATCTTGCAATTGGGAGGATGCGACAAAGTATTGGGGTTTTAAAAGGTGTGGGTCCCGGTACTTTAAGTTGTATGGTGGGGTTATATTGTATATGATCGTGGTTTTAAAAAAATATAGCCAATGGGGTTTGGGTAAGTGGGGCTTTGTAACAGGCGGGGATAATATAAACCATAGTTTAAGAATAAAATGTGGGTCCGGGACATATAACATGTGGGGAATTTTATACCATATGTTAAAATAAAATAAGGGTTGGGAATAGTATAGTAAGGATTTAATATATAATGAGATAAAATGTATAATGGGATTTAATACATTATGTTAAATGTTAATATGTACAAATGTAAATAAGTGCAGGATTGGTATAATACAATGAGTTTAACTTTAAAACTACTCTCGAGAATGGATTTCTTCACTGTGGGACCCAACATAACTCCTTTTTAAAGAAATAATTAGGATAAAGGTATTTTTGGGGTTTTAGTAGATTTTTGAATAAATGGAAATTAGTTAAAGGGATTTTACTTTTCCAAAGGAAAAAATGTGTTTTAACTTAGGAAAAGGGGCATTTGTAAGGAAAAATGAGTGATAATGTGAAAAAAGGGAAAAATGAAGGGGAGGGGGTATTTTTACAAGGGGAATGATTTTGGAAGGAAGTTAATAAATGAAATAACCAATTTTCTGAATTCCATGCTTGTGAAAACTACTTCTACCTACCCATATGCTATCTTAACATTTTTTCCTCATTTACATGGGTACGTTTGAGCTTGCAGACCCTTATTCATTTTTATTTTAAACAACCAATTAACTAATTCTTTCCTTATTTCTTCCAAGAGCTCAGATTAAACTCTTGAGCTCCTTATTATTATCTACCTAACTACTGATCTGCCAATATTAAACTATTTGGCTAGATCTTTATTCTCTATCTAACAACATGAAATTTAAAGCAGAAAGGTCAAGATTAAGCTGTTTAACCTTCATGGATTGTGGCATTTTTAACAAGTTGCACACAATCTTTATTTTTCAGTAAAAATAAATAGTAGTGGAATTTGAATTTGCATCACTTTCATGTTTTATTTTATCTCTTTTTTTTTTGGGGTTCATTTTCATATTCTTTTTTATTTTTTTTTTCTTTCAAGTCCTTTGATTTTTATTTTAGGACTTTTACCCTCTTTACATTTTTTTATTTTTCTAATATGGGAATTTTTTTTTTCAGAAAGCAAAGTATGTACATATTACAAGACTAATCAGAGTAAATTTAAAATTATGAATCCTATTATTATAGGACCTTAACAGTGGCTCCACAAGGGGATGGCATTCCCTGTTGAAATGTCAAGAACTTTTAGACTAGTAGCCTTTGAATTTTGACTGTGATGGCCTTGAAACTATTTTCTGAGCTCTGCATTATTCATACTTATGATATTTTGTCATTCAAAGCTTAGGGCCTTCTCTCTGTGCTTCAAATTTTATAGAAAAGCATCCAATCCACTCTAAAATCTACAATGTTATGTACAATGAGAAAAGTAAACAAAGTGAACTACTGTTATTCTGGGGAATAATAATGCTTCAACATTCTACCATAATAGGTCCCCCTGGCAGATCTGATCCATCCAAATCATTAAAAAATAATGAATTGTTACCTCTGTAACCATAAATGACATAAGGGCCTTTCCATAAGAAATCAAATTTCCCATGTTTACCTTTCTCTTCTCTCCTGGAATCCAACTTAAGAACTTTGTCACCTATATAAAAATCATGTTCCTTAGTCTTCTTGTCAAATATCTTTTCAATATTTTCTTGAACAACTTGAGATTTGAGATAGACATCTTACCTGGTTTGCTACAAGTGTATGGTTTGATTTATCCTTCTTTGGATATTATTGGTTTCTACCTGCAGCTCTTGTATTATTTTCATTACTGATACTCCTAAAGAAGATGGAAAAGCAACATCCATCCCATAAACATGCTGATAAGGGGATGTACCAATGGAATTGTTTGTGGTAAGTCTATCTTCCCATAAGGCATTCACTAACCTTTTGTTCCAGATATTCTTATTGTCTTCTAGTAGTTTCTTGATGATATTCACAAGGATTTTATTGGAGGATTTAACAAGACCATTACCTTGAGGGTAATAAGCAGTGGAATGGCCAAGGGTAATGTGGTATTTATTACAGAAGTCAATCATCTTTTTGGACTTGAAAGAAACTACATTATCAGTAATGAGATTTTGGGGGCATCCAAATCTTGACAGTACATTGTTTTCTAAAAATGATATTATGACAATATCAGTAGCTTGCCTGGAAGGAATGGATTCTATCCACTTAGTGGAATAGTATGTGGCTATCAAAATCCATTTGTGTTGGGCTGATGAGGGAGGGTGGATTTCACCAATGAAGTCAAGACCCCATTGCTGAAATGACATTTATGTGGAGATGGGTTTAAGGGGTAAAGGTAGTAGCTTTTTCTCCCCTTCAAAGATTTGGCATTTGTGACAGGCCCGTCACGTACTTTTTCATATATGCAAACAATGTAGGCCAGTAAAAACCAGCTCTCAAGATATTATTTGCAGTTGACTTACAGTAAAGGTGTCCTCCACAGTCACCTACATGAAACTCTTCCACAACTTTATCAGCTTCATCTTTAAGCAAACAATTCAATAAAATGCCACTATGATCTTTCCAAAATAGTACATTGTCTATGATACAAAATTTCATTGCCTTTAACTGCAAAAATCTAGATTTAGTTCTTGATAATTCAGGAGGAGATTGTAAATTTAGTAATACAAATATGATATTTGCATACCATGGTGAATCTGAAAAGGTTTCACTAATATGTGGAGTAGCCATCTCTTCCTGATCATCTAATTGGGCAATAAAATTTATATCTAAAGCATGGAAATTTGATTCAACCATGAGTTTGGCTAAATCTTGACCTTTAATGAGCTTGGTGGGCTTAATTTCTATGTCATATTGCAAAACGGTGGCAATCCATTTGCCTTTTTTACCATAAGGCCCATTCTGAGTTAGAATGTCCTCCACAACTAAATTTGGAACATAAGCTATGATGTGTGAATACAAGATGTATACTCTAAAGTCTTTGATAGCCTTCACTAAAGCTAGTGCCTACTTTTCCATTATGTTATATTTTAAGGTGGAATCTCTAAGTAATTTTCTGAAAAAAGCAATGGGCTGCTCATAGCCCTAATCATTCTTCTGTAGTAAGACTGCAACAATAGTATGTTCTGAAGCAAAAGAAAAAATAATGATTTTTTTTTTGAAATCAGGACTTATTAGGACTGGTGTTCTTGTTAAGGCTTGTTTGAATGATTCAAATGATTTTTTGGCCGCCACAGTCCATTTAAGTATTGAGTCTTTTTTCAACATGTTATTGAGTTCTCTTATTATTTCTGCTAAGTTTGAAATGAATCTTCTGAGAAAATTGATTTTACCTAAGAAAGCCTGCAATTCTTTAATATTCCTAGGATGGCTTATGTTCATAATGGCCTCTATTCTAGTTGGGTCTATCCTAATTCCTTATTTTGGTATAATATTCCCTAATAGTTTGCCTTATTCAAGTCCAAAAAGAGTCTTTTTAGGATTTAAAGAAATGCCAAATTTCCTACATTTGATAAGCACTTGTCTTAGGTGATCTAGATGTTCATTATCAGTTTTTGAAATAAAGTTATATCATCTAGATAGATCACTAGAAAATCATGAATTTCTTTAGCAAAATCTATATCCATAGCTCTCTAAAAAGTGGCTCTTGCATTCATTAATCCAAAAGGAATTTTCACATACATGAAAGTACCCCAAGGAGTAGTAAATGCAGTATTTGGTTGGCCTTCTGGTTGAACTAAAATATGGTTATATCTATAGAATCCATCAAGCAATGAAATCCTGGAAGAACCAACCACCCTCTGTAAAATGTGATCCATCTTGGGGGGAGGGTAGTTAAATTTTAAGGAAAATTTATTTAAATTTTGGAAATCAACACACAGTCTGATTTCCCCTGTCTTTTTCCTAGCGGGAACTAGGTTTGAAACCCAATCATAATATCTGATAGGTGCAATTATCTGCGATTCATACATTATCTTAACCTCTTTTTCAATTAAAAGCATTAAAACTGGATTGATTGTTCTAAGATTGTGTTTGAAAATGTTTTTGATCTTATTTTATAGGTATTTTATGTTGTATTATGCTAGTGTCATAAGATTTTAAGTACTCATAACTCCATGCAAATACATTCTAAAATTCTTTAAACATAGCTATGTATTTCAATTTTTATTCTTGAGGTAAGGATTTTGAAAGTTTGATTAGTTTAGGCCTTTGTTTTGTTCCTATATTACATTCTTCAATATTTGATCTTAATGGTTCCATGTTTGGTTTTCTTGCAACGTCATTTGAATCAAAAAGATCTTCTAAAGGGTCTAATACCTTAGGTAAAAAGTTGTTTTTAAGGTTTAAAATGTCAGAATCATCATCTGTTAATTCTTCAATCTCTACATTTTCTAAATTATCTATTTATACTTGAGAGTGAATTTAGTGGGTTTAGTTAAATCTAACTTATTTACATCTATTCGACTGTCTATTTTATCATATATTGTACAGTCTATGTCCATGTTACAATTATGAAATTCTCCTTCAGCATTCATGAAATGATAGATTTGTTCATCCCGTGAAAAACATTTCCAATATTTTAGATTATCTGGTATTGTAGGACTGTGTTTAGCTTCTGCTGTATATTGATGATTTGGTTGAAAAGGCATATTACATGTACTAGAAAAAGTTGCTAAAATGTGTGCTTGTATGTTTTTTTTTCTAGGAATTACAACAAAGTCACACTCAAGCAATTTTTTCATCAGCTCTAAAATTGTTTCTCTATATTGTCTTAATCTAGGATTATACACAGAATATTCTCCTCTAATCTATTTTACAATTAAATCAGAGTCTCCCATGATAGAAACTCTTCTGCAATCCTAAAATCATAGCTTCATATTCAACCATTTTTTTTTTACATTTGAAATTTAATCTAAAGGCATGACCTTCTACATGATTGTTTTCCATGTTGTGTATCCAAACTCCTGCTTCTACTCCTAATTTGTTCACTGATCCATCAAAGTCAAGATGCCACATTGATTCATGAAATATTTTTTCACTGTCTGGGTATTTCTATTTCTGTTTTAATTCAGTGTTGTTCTTTGTGCCAGTTTCAGAATTACATAAAATGAAGGAGTCCATATCAGTAGTTGTAGAATAAATAGGATAGTTTCGAGGTCTTTCTACACTACTAACCATGTATTTCATTAATGTATCTCTGTAAAGTTTCTTGGGTTGGCCAAAAACTGATATTGTTGCATAAGACATGTCTATTTGTAGAGATCCCTATAGTTTAGATCCCCATGAGCGAGATAAAAACATTCCATACTTAGGAGGGATGTCAGCTACTACAATATCCATGACTATTCTTTTTCTAGGGTATTGAACTAAAGTAACACATAAATCTTTGATTAAACCTAGATATTTCACTTTACTAGAATTAAATGAGAAGAGATCTTTATAAGGCCTAGTGATATCTAAATTCAAGGTTTCAATTATTGCTTTTGGCATTAAATTATGCGAGGAACCTGAATCTAGCATTGCATTATGTAAAATATGATCATGAAAATTCAAGCTAATGTAGAAAGGAGGAACTCCTCCCTCTTGGTGTTTTCCATTAACTTCAGGACCAAATATTAGTTCTGGTTAATCATCACTCAAATTGACAGAATCTTCTCCATCATTCATGTTTAAATTTTTAGTGATATGTGATTTGAATAGATCATGCTTAACTAATTCTGTTAAAGGAATTGGTATCTTTAGTTTGGAAATTTCAACTTGGATGTTGAATGGTGCTTGTGATTTTCCTAACTGAATTACTTCTTCTTTTGTAACTGCAGTTTGAGTATGTTTCTCTTCTTTTCCTACAATTGGTTTTTCATTTTCTGTTTGTGTTTCCACTTCTTTACTTGTTTTAATTTTCTTTTCAGGGACAGTTTGACAAGTAGTGGAAGTTTTGGCATGTTTTGAGGTTTCATCAACTGTTTTGGCAGCAACCATTTTAGGATCTATTGATTTTGGATCAGCAACAGATGTTTTTGGATATGAAATTATTGTTTTAGCAGAAGTTGTTCTCTTAGCAGCAGCAAATTTTTGAGGATCAGCTGAAGTTTGAACATCAATATCTGTAATGTCAACAATTTTAGGATTGGGTGTAATTTTGGGACTTGAAATTTTCTATTTTGAACTAGAGTTTTGCTGGGTTTCCCTAGGAAGAATTTGCAGAACTTTAGTTGTAGGAGCCTCTACTGTTTTCTTTGTTTGAGTTTGGGTAGTTTTCTTAGTAGGGGCTTCTACATTTTTCTTGCTACTAAGGTTATATTGCTTCTGAACTTCATTAATTGCAAGCTCACAACCTTGCTTGTAATCAAAATACTCGCCAGAATCTAATTGTGGCTATTCTAATTCATATAACTCATGTTCTTCTTGTGTAAGAAAAATGGTGTTATCATCATTAATTCCCATTAGATTTATTTGAGTGTATTCCTCATTTTCATTTGGTGAGAAATTTCAGCATAGTTCTCTTGGAAATGTGGTCTTATTGTTTGATCAAGTGCTGATTCTCTAGATTTACCAGTGTTGGTGTTTTTCCTGAAATTGGGATTTCTTATTTGAGGTCCTTGTTACTGGTTATCCAATTGTGGCTTCCTTTCCATGTTATCTAAACTATCCATCATTATTTCTATTGTTTTTTCTAAGTTATCTATTTTCAAATATGAGGTTGATGTTTCCTCTTTTATTGTCACTCTTCTTTCATTTCTTAATCTAGCTTTCTTGGCTAACAAGTTTACCTCTACACTTACAAGGTTACTTTGCATATGCTCTAAGGTTTCTGGGTTTCTTTCTCTCAGTTGGTAAGCCATATCTGTATCAAATCCATCATGGAATTTGATAAGGGGAGAGTCTGGAGGAGGTTTAAGATTAGCATGAATTGCATTGTAAATACTGTTATATCTTGTACAATAGTCTTGAACTGTTTCATTTGGTGCTATTTTTATGTTTTCAAATTCAGACAAAATTTGTAATGGATTCTTATTTTTCTCCCATATATTAAGAAACGTCCTATGGAAAGCAACTAAATCTGCAATACTACGAGTAGGTAAACCTTTAAACCACTTCTTAACATCACCAGCTAAATTTTGAGCAAAAATTCTCATTTGAGCATCTGCATCATCTAGTTCATGCAATTCAAAGTAGTCTATCATTTTATTAACATGCTGTTGTGTAGTGTAGTGAGTTGTTCCATCAAATTGAGGGATTTTTCTTTAGTAGTCTTGGGGCATGGCATTTAGAGGGGCATGTAGGACCAATGGGGCATATTTGGCAGCTATGGTTTGGATTCTAGCTTGGCTAGGAGGTAAGTTTGAAGTACTTGGTGATGGAGTTGAAATACTTGTAGATGATCTTGAAGTACTTGCTGATTAGGTAGGAAAACTTGAAGATGTAGTTGGGATGCTAGAAGATGTGCTGGGAAATGTGGTTGAAGTACTTGAAAATGCAGCAGCAGCGCTAGAGGATGAACTTGTAGTATTTTGGGATGGAAATAAAACTCTAGGTTGAAGTGGAAGCTTAGGAAAGAAGGATTCTGTAGACTGAAGTGTGGTGGAAATAATAGATGAGGTGGTAGTAAATAAGGATGAACCTACAGATTCTAAATGACTGGTAGAATACTTAGGGGTATAGGCTGATAAAGCAGTCAATTCAACTGAATGTTGTAAATAAGCTTCATCAATTTCCTTAATCAAAGTTGCAGTTATAGCATCAAGTTTATCATAAAATTCTAAGACTTATTCATATGAATCTAGTGAAGAAGTTTCCTTCTTACTTTCAATGAATGGAATCACTTTCTGATTTAGTTTTAAACAAACATTTATCAAAAGCTAAATCAAATTCAATGTCTTGTAAACTTGATAATTTATTTGGAAGAAAATTTTCTTTGATCAATGAATTCTTATTACCTAAACTTTCTACTTTTTTTCTTTTCTTTACAATTCTGTCAAGATTATCTACTATGACAACAGGTTCTGGATCTAGATTGGACCTGGTATAGTAGTCTCTTTTGGAAGCCAAAATTACAGTTTTTTATGGAAAATCTACTAACAACTCTTCAAAACAAGCTTAAGGTGAAAAGATAAGTAAAAATATTTCCTTTAAGATGTATTTTAAACACTGAGGATGTGTTAGTTCCCCAGTGGAGTTGCTAATATGTTATCAAAACAAAACAATCTTAAGGTGAAAAGATAAGTAAAAATATTTCCTTTAAGATCTATTTTAAAACTTAGAATTGGTTAGTTCCCTAGTATGGTCGCCAATATGTTATCACTCTGATAATTCTCAAGGGTTGTTATTATTTTTTGTGTTTAAAGAATATCAAAGGTAACCAAAAACCTACTTTTAAGCCTTAGGATCTAGCCTTCCTAATGCTCAGAGAGGGCTCTCTCTATATGATTTATCTTTTTTGATTGTATTTGATTTTAGGCTAGTTATGTAGGATTACTTGGGGTTTTGATTTGGATTTGGTTTGGTGGTGAAATTACTTACTTAGATGGATAGATGTAGGTCTGTATTCCATTGGGCTAATGGAGTCAATGTGTCAAACATTCATATCAGGATTAAGGTCTACAGGGAAATGTTTATAGGGCAAGATAGCTGAGTTACTTCAGATCTTCAAGGATGATGGTGAAAATGGTTTCAATCGAGGTAAGAGAGAAATTAAGGGTTCTCAAATCCGGATAATGAGTGAAAAGACAAAGGTCAATCTAAATAAGGGAGCAATTAAGAATTCCTTTATCAGGATATAAGAAGAAAAACATATAAATGATAAACAATTCAAAACATAGTGCTTTTAACATATTTTGAAATAACATTAAAACATAGTGCTTTTAACATATTTTGAAATAACATTCCTGATTTATCATTTAGATTTAAGCAAACATATGAGTATGTGAAACACATAAGAAATTGATAAAGAAAAAGTGAAAATAATTCACTAAAGTGGCCCAACACATGAATCTTGTAATATGATGGTTTATTGCTTTAATCCAGTCTGCTGACTTGAAATTGGTACAATCACCCTTTGGTTCAAAATAGTACAACTATAGAAATGTTCGGAAATTCATCCACACCCAATACTTCCAAATGAGAAGTATTTATAAAAAAACCCTTTACAAAATATCCTAAAGAAAACTTAGAAATTATTCATGGAAAAAGAAATATCTTCATGCAAGAAGATAGTGACAACTTTCTAACTAATGCTAGCTGTCCCTGTTTTTATTGAAATTACTGTTTGTTGTCTTCACTTGTTGATATTTTGTTGTTGATTTGTCTCTTGATTGTTGCTCAACAAAGGCTGTGGTTGAGTGCCTTTCACGCTGGCATCTTTATCTCTGTTTTGACTTTTACTTTAACCTTTCAACTGATACTCTTTCACTGTCTCTTTTTCACTGTAAATTGTGACTGCTACGTTTTATCTTTACTACTATGTTTTAATGCAAACCATTTTTACAGTAAATCAGTCACCTTTTCCCAAAATCCGCCTCTTGAAATTTTATCTTCATCATTCTCCTGAATATTTCATCTGCTTCAGTATATTTTGAAAATGTAGGCTTATTGACAAATATGTGTTTAACCTCACGCTGTAAGTAGAAAATATTCTCAAAATTCTTGTAGAGCACCTTCCCTATTGGAATTCCTTATGAAGAAGGAAGATTAGCCTGATCCTTGGCAACTTCTCTCATCTTCTTATCATAATCATCCAGCTTCATTAGTTTATCATGAATAACTAATGGATTTGGAATTCCTTTCTGTATTAGGACATCAAATTTCATCATAAACCTTGTGATGGAAACCTCCATGTTTTGGCATTACTCCTCTAACTGTATCATCAAATTATTTTTAGAAGTCACCTTCCTAACTTCTAGGATGGTTTTTGTGATGTCATTAATACCAATTTATTCTATCTCTTTGCTGTTCTTAGAATTTAGAAATTTGATGATTTCAAGAGCTTCTTTAGGTTTCTTGCCAAGTTCTTCTTTGATCTTCTGTATAGCTTCTCTTACTGATTTGACTAAGTCTTTCTATTCATATATAATATGGATTGATGGCCAAATATCATTGAATTCTTCAATGATATTGGCCCATAGCTTTTGTGTGACTTGTGCCAAGGGTTCTTTTAATGTTAGATCTTTTTATAACTTCTTCAATTGCTCATTCACCCTGTTTTCCATTTTTTCTTCATTCTTATGCATTATTTTATCAAGTTTCTTTTCATATTCATGAATTTTAAGCTATTCTTTAAGTTTTTTAATATCATTGGTCTGAATAGATTTTACTAACTTGATTGCTTCATTTGTATGCTGTGCTGCTGATGTTGAAGACTCTGTTGCAGAAGTTTTTAATGAAGTGAATGGAAGTGTTGTAGCCATTAGAAATATAGGAGCTAATGATTCTTCCAATGTGGAAGGTACAACTATGGTGACTATAGGAATAATTGTGACTGGAACTTCTGTTTCTCTATCCTTTTTCTCTTGGACCAACTTGTCCATTTAATTCTCCATTTATTTTATCTGGGCAGTCAACTGTAGAATGAGACTCATCATCTCATCTTTCTGATTTATATCCTGTAGTACTTCCTTTGCTTGAGGGTGTTCTGTAGGAGGCAGCTTGAGTTGCTTATTTAATGCAGCAATGTCTGCATTTTTTTTTTTGGATCAATTCATCTATAACTTTTAAATTACTATGATCAAATCCTACTTCAATTAATAAATCTTCCAAAGATTTAATTCTATTGTCTTTTGCCTGTGAGAATGATTTTTCTAATCTGAGTTGATCTCTGATGTTTGCAAGAGTGTTTTGAAGCTTCTGCACACTCATTGCATTGTTTTTCATTGTTGAGTAAATCATTTCACCAGCCTATTTGTGAAATTAAATCTGATCAATGGGATGAAGGTCATTTGCTTGAACTTCATATGATGATTTTTTGTAATCTGTTGGTGTTTTAGGATGCTTTACTTTAGGCTGGAGGAAAATCATTTTAATTTTCCTAGTCTTATAGTCAAAAGCAGAAAGAAACCTGCTTTGGTCACCGGGTGATCTGCTTTCCAATACCGATTGTATGTATCGCCTTTCAATGCTTCATTTTTCATCTTTATTTCTCCATATTTCTGCATGATATCTATCTCCTTCTTTGTTGGTTTGCTGGAAGAGGACATGTCAACACTATGTTGCTTCTGAATAAGTTGTGTTTTAGAAGTTGAAGGCTGTTGTTCTTCTTCAATCACTGTAGGAGGTGCATTATCCTTTGTTGTTGTTTCTATATCAGCCACTTCTATTGTTTCTACTCCTTCATTGACAGAATTTAACTTAGGTTTCTTCTTGTACATCAATTTAAATTTAGTTTCAGTAGTTGTCTCTACAGTGTATGATCCTTCCTCTGTGTTTCTCTTTGCATTCCTGTCTTCTTGGACTGGAGTTTGCAAGGTTTGACTATTATCACCTTGCTTCTCCGCTCTACCAAGGTGTTCTCCAACCATTTAGATTGATTGGATAATTTCTCTATGTCCGGTTTCTTTTCATGTACATAGGGAGTGAGTCCGTATTTAACTCCTCGCTTTACTTATCACTCTAAGAGGATCATAATACCACGAAAACCGTGATTGAAATTGAATTCCTACAAATGTTTTTCAGCCTTGGGACCTCGCATCTCTATTAGTTACGTATAAAAGGGCCAACTCGATTTTTCAATTTGAATTGTGTCTTCTTCTTTGTCGCCAAGAAATTAATTGCATCTGAATTAAGAATCTGCCTTATGTACTCAAGGGAAAATAACCTCATAGGGAGGTATTTGGGCAGTTTATATGGAACAAGACTTGATCCATATACTCTTATCTTAGTATGGTTTTGGTACACGTACCAAGCACCTGTCCTATTATGCTATGACAACTGTAGGACCTTCTTAATATATTCATTAATTCTGGGATTCCTGCTGCTGTTTAGCAAATTTACCATAGGATGAATGAAGGAATCTATAAACTCTATAGAGGTGGACTGTGATGAATCTTTTCTGATAAGAGGAGTCCAAAATATGAATGACTATGGGTTTCCTTCAACATCAAGATTTTTAAGGTTTATAGAAAATTTCTTAGACTGAAAGTATAAAAACATATGGAATAAGAATGAGGAATACTTGAAAACACCTTTAGAAGGCATTTTGACCAACTATTCATGAATATTATCAGTAAGGTATTAGGAAAAATAAAAAATGGTAGCAAGAGGTTGACCAGGTGTGAAAGTAGATAAAAATCCTAGTACTGCAACATCATCATGCTCATCTATGAAATATCCAAGAGTAAAAGACAACATGGAGATGATATGTCTTTTCCTTTTAGAAAATTTTGCAGAAGGGTATGGAGGATTTATCTTGGGAATTTCTACAGAAGAAAACATGATAGTATGGAATATCTAGAACCTATTGGGGAAGTCCAGATTCATGTGTAATTGTGTGAGAGCCTCAATGGAAAAAGGAAATTCATCTGGTTTGGATTGGATTTGGAGCATTTGATTTATTGACTCAGCAGTAATGGTAAAAATAATTCTTTTTCAGAGTTCATTATGACTCTCTGATCAGTGAAATAGCAATATTGACATACTCTGATCACTTCTGGGCATTGGAAATTTTGTGGGACAACATATTTTGGCAAATTATACTCTCAAATAAAAACTTCATTAGCCTGATCTATGGATTTTTCATGGCTCCAGCAGTGGAGCTCAAGAAGGTTAAATTCTGTGGCTGTGTCATTAATCTTGAAATATTTATCAGCCAAGGGAGTGTGTTCTACATTTACAACATAAGGTTGTAGAGGATTGACTGATACTACTGCTTTGGAAGCCATTGTTTTGTTTAATTTTACAATTAATTAATCTTTTGACTTAGAAACAACTTATTTAGGCTTTTAGGAGCACCTCTGACAAATTATAATAGTTTTCCAACTGTATTAAGAAGCTAATTGGTCAATTTATTGCTCTCTGTAATCAAAACGGTCTTAGCTTTTTGGAATATGTGAAAATAGGTCCAGGGTTTGCAGAAAAAGGGATTTGGTAAGCTTCAGGGATTTCTTTAGGTTTGCAAAGGTTTAGACTAATAAAATTGTATTCTCTGTGATTAAAAAAATTCTTTAGGACCTCAAATTTCTGTAAAAGAATGATTAGGGTATGTAGAAAAGGATTTTGGAAGGCGAGTAGGCTTTCTTGGTATACTAATACTCCTAATTTGATTCAATCATTGATTACTTTCTTTTTTGATAAAAAACAAGCCTTTTCTTTGAAGAATACCTGGGAAAAAAGAAGATTTGCTTTGCAGAAGGGTTCTGGGGTTGCAAAAGGCTTCTCTGAGGCTTCAGAGGCCTCTATGGTGCTTCTTCCTGTTTCTGCAGTGTCTTTTGGCAACAAATGGTTGAATTTTCATTGAATTGAGCTTAAAATGAGGTCGACAATGTGGTCTTTGGCTTAAAAAATGGTCGTAAATGCTCTTCTGCGGAAAACTGTAACTGAAATGGTAAAAAAGGCTAACAAAGGGTGGCATATATGCATTTTAAACCAACAATGTTTTTCATTAATGCGCAGTCATTTCAAATGAGTAGGTGGTTTGACAACAGTTAGATGAAACCGCTGAGCGGTTTTCACACTGGCCAATGTGGTCGAGTGGTATAGTTCTAATTGATGTGATCAAATAAAATGATGCCACATAGCAGGGAGGAAAGACCTGAAAATCACACATTTCACATGGTTGGGGTGTAGTTAAAATTCGGGCAAAGGAATGCGCGATAGGTGGTAATGACCGTCAGATCTGATTGGTGAAGATCTGACGATTGGGAGGATGCGACGGAGTATTGGGGTTTTAACAGGTGTGGGGCCTGGTACTTTAAGTTGTATGGCGGGGTTATATTGTATATGATCGTGTTTTTAAAACAATATAGCCAATGGGGTTTGGTGAAGTGGGGCTTTATAACAGGCGGGGATAATATAAACCATAGTTTAAGAATAAAATGTGAGTTTGAGACATATAACATGTGGGGAATTTTATACCATATGTTAAAATAAAATAAGGGTTGGGAATAGTATAGTAAGGATTTAATATATAAGGGGATAAAAGGTATAAATGGATTTAATACATTATGTTAACTATTAATATGTAGAAATGTAAATAAGTGCGGGATTTGTATAATACACTGAGTTTAACTTTAAAACTGCTATCGGGAATGGATTTCTTCACTGTGGGGCCCGACATAACACCTTTTTAAAGAAATACTTAGGATAAAGGTATTTTTTGATTTTTAATATATTTTTGAATAAATGGAAATTAGTTAAAGGGATTTTACTTTTACAAAGGAAAAAATGTGTTTTAACTTAGGAAAAACGGCACCTATAAGGAAAAATGAGTGATAATGGGGAAAAAGGGAAAAATGAAGGGGAGGGGGTATTTTTACAAGGGGAATGATTTTGTAAGGAAGTTAATAAATGAAATAACCAATTTTGCGATCTCCATGCTTGTGAAAACTGCTTCTACCTACCCATCTGCTATCCTAACATTTTTTCTTCATTTACATGGGTGCATTTGAGCTTGCAGACCCTTATTCATTTTTATTTTAAACAAAAAACTAACTAATTATATCCTTATTTATTCCAAGGGATCAGATTAAACTGTTGAGCTCCTTATTATTCTCTACCTAACTATTGATCTGCCAAGATTAAACTGTTTGGCTAGATCTTTATTCTCTATCTAACAACATGAAATTTAAAGCATGAAAGGTCAAGATTAAGATGTTTAACCTTCATGGATTGTGGCATTTTTAACAAGTTTCACACAATATTTATTTTGCAGTAAAAGTAAATAGTAGTGTCATTTGAATTTGCATCACTTTAATGTTTTATTTTACCTCTTTTTTGTTTGGGGTTCATTTTCATATTCTTTTTGATTTTTTTTTTCTTTCAAGTCCTTTGATTTTTATTTTAGGAATTTTACCCTCTTTACATTTTTTTTTAATTTTTCTAATATGGGAAAACAATTCGCAGAAAGCAAAGTATGTACATATTACAAGACTAATCAGATTAAATTCAAAATTATGAATCCTATTATTATAGGACCCTAACATGGCACAAAGAGTAGCATTGGTTATCACGCCATCTACGCGATAGGAACCTTGGAACCATGCACCAGTTGCACAAGTCACAATCACAAAACAGAGACATGCCCCTTAATGGAAACCTTTCAGCTCCTCTGTACTCAACGCATCTTCCAAATCTAGGAAAGTGCAAGTACCCTTAGTACATCACGATAAGAGCACAAGCTTTCTCTCACACAAACCACCACAATGGGAATTCCTCCACCATTCAACGTCAATGACACACAACACCATATATGATTCATCTCATCATGCATGGGAACCATGACCATGTTGTTTGCTCATCTGTCATTGGTGTCCAGACCACTACAACTACAACAGTAGATGTACCATCGACGATTCAAACTCAACCAGTTTTCACCCTATCAAACTTGTCTGGTTCCACAACATCAACCATGGAATTGTATTCATGTCTTTCGACTAGCACTTCTAGGCCCAAACCAATTCCTCATGGCCTCAAACAAACCAAATAGCCTTATACGTCTTGTTTTATTCAAACGAGGATATTCTAGAGGCCATGAGGGAACCAGATTGTCTATGGGACTCAATGCATCACCACTCATTTTTTCTTCCAGAAAAAAAATTCGGACCTAACAACCTAAAACACCAAGAGATATACGCCATTGAATCTAAAGACTTCCTCCCATATGGGAAGGAAAACTATTTCAAAAATCCCATCCCAGTGCCCAATGCATTTGAATAAGGGAATAAGTCGAATATTTTTCCAACTATTAAGGTGAATATCTCGAGAAACCCAGGAAAAATCAAAGAAATCTCATTGGTGGCAGCATGCTTCCTAGACGAGGTAGTCGCTTACACAAAATTGTTACAAGGGTACAGGGACATATTTGCATGGGATTATTCGGAAATTCTAAGGCTTAGCCCCACTATCGTAGAACATCACATTGACACCTAGCCTGACATACCACCAGTTTTCCAAAAAAACGTCAATTACACCCATCTAAGGCAGAAGCAATCAAGTTAGAAATTAAAAAGCTTCACAAAGCTAGGTTCATCTACTCAATCACTTACACGTCGTGGGTTTCTAACCTTGTTCCTGTCATGAAAAAATAGGGCACGATTAAAGTTTGCACCGATTTCCGAGATTTGAAAAAATCTTGTCCTAGGGACAACTACTCTACCCCATTTATCGACTAAGACATTGATGCTTGCGTCGGTCATGAGGCATTTTCCTTCATGGAAAGATTCTCAGGGTACAATAAAATTCAAATACGACACACGGGTCGATACAAGACAACATTCACTACCCCTTGGGGCATGTTTGCATACTAGGTTGTGCCGTTCGGTCTTAAAGATCCTGGAGCCACCTTCCAACGGGCCATGAATTATATCTTCTGTTAGTGTCCCGTGATTTGATAGATTGGTAGACCAAATGCACAGGGTAACATCAGAACAGTCTTTGGAGTCCTAGGACCTAGCCTTCCTAGAATCAGAGAGGGCTCTCTCTATTTTGTGCAAAGGATGTGAACTTGTTAGCTTTAGATGGTTTATTTTAGGCTAATTGTTAAGTGTAGGGTTTGTTGTTTGTTTTGGTTGGGTAAGATGATAAAGTATAATAGGTGGAGTGAGAGGCCTTCAAATAATTGGGCTATGGAGTCTATGAAAGTCATGGATATCTCAACAATGAGACAAGATGCATAACAGGGAAAATCTAGCATGGTCAAATGGATCTTTAAGGCATGTGTGAAGTGAAATGAACATAAAGTTTGTTAGCATAATAGGTGTGTAAGGGTTGTGAAGAATCCTTAAAAAAGTACTTTTTAAACAATATGGTCTCGAATACTGATCAACATAAGGACATAATCATAAGACAGGGCAAAAAAATAGCTTTTTGATTATAATTAAGAAAACAAAATTTCACGATGAACAATTCAGTGAACCACAGAAAGCAAGAAACTTATCTAACTTCTAGTGATTTCACCTTAAAGGTTAGAAAACATACAAGATAAAATATAAATTTAATCAAATAAGAGGGAAATCCTAAGCATCTATGATCAAGCTACAAATAACTTTAAGGCAACTTCTCAAGCATGGACAAAGGGCATGATCAGAGCATGGCCTCTTTGGCTAAAACCTAACAAGTAGTACTTCAAATACAGATTCCAAAACAAAGTTTAAATAGCATCAAATAAGTAGGGCTAACCATAAAACATATTTTAAAACTACTATATTGAACACTTCATGGAATAAACAAGCATAGGTAGGTCTAAGAAGCAACTAAGAATTCCTTAAACTAACCCAGCAGAGGAAAACATATAGACAATAGAAAACAGGAAGGACTAAGGTGCTTCAAGCAACATTTCTTAAACTATACTTTTATGTTCTACTGCAACATAGAAGGATGTAACAAAATGATACATAAGGAAACAAGAAATAAATAGAGACACATCACCATTAACTAGACTCAAGGATCCTGCAAGCTATCCTCGTTCATCATCAATCCAAGCAGGCCATTCACAAACTCCACAACACCAATTTCTTCTTCAAACTCAAGAAAACCATGTATTGCTTTGAGAACTCATCAAATGCCAACATTTAAAATGAAACCCTCATGCTTTATTTATCTAGAAAAGGAGGGAAAAAACCCTAGATAGGGTTGGAAAATGTCAAAATCACTCATAAATGTTATAAATGACCAAGAGACCATGCAAGGCCCAAGGCACAAAATATCCCATGAAATAAATGCCAAAATAACTTCTAGCACCTAATTATATAGTGATTTGCCTCAAAAAACATAAAAATATAATTTTGCAATAAATTAGTGTGTTTTGTTGACTTTTGGCCAAAAACACACAATGCTGCATACAAGCGAAGTGCCATCCTAGGCAGAAAATAGGTCTTGTTGCAACCACGTTTTGGGGACCTTCTCGATGTCGGATATTTCTCCGTGATGGCCCGTTGGAAAGCCTGCTGAGTCTTATTTCCATATCTACCTTTTTGTTTTTGATTGAGCACCTGAAACCTATTAAAAAAGACAAATTTCCAAAACTTCTATGAACACAGCGCCAGGCCTGAGAATGAGGCAGAAAGGTGAAAAATGAGGTGTTTTTTGACGTTTTGAGGGGTAAAAAATGCTCCAAATGTTATGAAATTTGGTGAGCATAGTGTAATAGGCATGAGAAATCCAAAAATATAAAGTTCTCCCTCTGAGGATGTCTGAGGAAAAGGCGTAGCACCAGGGATGCTGCGCTTATAGGCCTCCACATTCATAAAAAACCAAAAATGTTCAAAATTTTCTCAAATTTGGAGGATGTGTACCTCATGGGGTTTAAGAAGCCTATAGAAAATATTGAGGCAAGATTTCAAGTTTTAATTGGTCTTTTCCTCTTTTTAGTGTTTTGAATTTCAATGAGGGCCTCTTTGAGCTTGGCACTAATGAGCTTGTTTTTCAAGGCATAGTGTGTAGGCCAAGGTCTCTTTTATCTTCTTCATACGTTTGTGCTCATCCTCTTCATTTGAACAACCCTCTTCATCTTCTCTTTTATCTCTTCTTTGACCAAGATTTTCATTGTTTTTGACTGTCTCAAGGGCTCTTAGTTTGTTCTTCATTTTCTGGAAGGTCATCCTTTGCTTGTTGGTTACTTGTCTCATTTGTGCCAATGCTGTCCTTCTCATATTCATCCTCACCATTCTTAATGTGGTTGCTACTTTCTTCATTACTTACCTCTTTTTCATCATCAACCTTCATGTCTTCTGCCTTATCTTTTATTTCCTTGCTTACCTTGGCTTGACCCATTATTACTGTTTGATTTCATCATTGTTTTCAATGCCATTACCATGCTCTGTTTCCATGTCTCCTACCTCTGGTTGACTTAATTCATCATTCACCTTCATTATCATTTGGGCTTGACTCATGGTCATCTTCTATCCCACTTTTACTTCACTGTTCATAGCTACTTCGTTCTTATCATTATAACCTTGCTTGCAGGTCTTTGAAGGCAAGGTGGAGTTGATTTTCTTGAGCCTTTGGAAAATTATTTGTAATTTGGAGGATTTTGGCATAAGCGTAGCACTGGGCAGGAAATTGGGTGAGTTGGGTCCTATGTGTTAGCCATCAGTAAATTTTGTCACAGCAAATGATGGCTAAATATTTTCTTAAGCCTTCAAGAAGCAATCTTCATGGAAAACTGCTAGTTCTTGAAGCCTTCTTGGTGTCTTTATCTTACAGATCATCTTCACTGCTGTTTCCACAAAATATTTTTCAAAGAAGCCCTGCTGATAGAAAATGAACTGTTTTAAAGCCATTTCCCATCATTTCATAATCCCCATTTCACCCATTTCTTCACTCATTTTCACTTAGCCTAACTCATCAGCTCATTCCCCTAAAAACTCCCTTTTCCCCCTCATTTACCCTAATTTTCTCATAAAAACCCTTTAAACCTATAAAAAACCCCTTTTTTATGGTTTAAAACATGCCTCTTTACCTATCAGAACCCTTTAAAGGCCTTTAAAAAAACCCATTTTTTTGCCTATTCCTACCTTTTTCAAACATAAGGCTCTAAGCCCTTTTTTTCCTTTAGCCCTAACCTTTTTCACCATATAACCCAATTTTTTTGACCATCGGCTAAAAGCTTTTAGCCTCTTCTACCTTTTCTCCCGGTCCTTCGCTCCACCCACAGGACCCTTTCTCGCTCCTTTCCTTCTAGCCCCTTTCCTTCATAACTCTCTGCTCCGCCAACTATGCCCCTGATACAATTTCCACCATTGATTGCGGAAATATAGCAGCTGAGATTTACTGCGGAGGCACCCGACCAAGGTGACCTATACTCCCCAGTGCCCCCGCAGTTGACTCTTTTGACCATAGAAGATATTCATCCAACGACTGAGATTTACTGCGGAGGCACGCAGCCTGCAAACCCGTCCGTACCCTCCATCCCCCCGCAGTTGATCTTAGCCATCGATCTGATCCAGATCCAACGGCCAGCGCTTCGTTGGCACTTCATCGCATCGACACATCACAATATTCCTTGTTTCCTCATTCCCATTCTCTTTTCCCCCGTCGATGCGATCCCCCAAGGGCTTAAATCTTCCGCCTATTTTCTCCATGTGTCCAAGCGCTGAAACCAAGCGCTTAACTCTCCACGCTAATCCCCAGCCCCTTATCTCTCCACTCCCAGTTCCTATTTCTTCCATGAGACCCTACCTTCCCTGTTCCTTATACCTCCTTCCCTTACCATTTTATACCCTCAATGCTTTATTTTTAACCCCTTTGTCCATATTTTGTCCTGCGCCATTGCCTTTTCCCTAAAGCAATCCACACCATTGATCTTTCGGATCTAAAGGTGATCTCGCACCCATGCATCACCGGTTCGCCCAATAATTCCCTCATCCACTTCTTCCTCGGGAAAAACCTTGGCCATCGATCTCATCAATCTGATGGTCATCACACTCACTCTCACCTTTTTACCCCTCCTGATATCATTTCACTCCCCGAAAAAAGAACTGAAGTCACTCAAATGGCCCAACCTCAGCCGTGGATCTGGCTCCCCCAGTTCTAACGAATCACATGCGATTTCACGCGCGATTTTCTCCCAAAGTTTAACACCTCTTTTTCACGCAAAAAAATTGGTTTTGCGCGGGGCACGTGGCAATTGATGTATGGTATCGCATTCCCCCGAGGAAAAACCACAAACCACCTGAACACCACACGAATACCACTTCCTGGTTTCCTGCAAAACTGCCCTTCCTCCCATTTTCATGCCCGATTTAAATTTGAACCATGGTTTGTCTCTGCCATGATTAAACCCTTCCTCGCTGCATTCACCTTGCCTCCTCACTGCTCCATAACCTCTGCCAAATCCCTCTGTTCGTAGTTAAACCCAAGAAACGCAGGATTTCATAACCAATTTGTCATTGTGTGTAGGTTTTAATGGTGGATTAATACACATGCCTCCCATAGAAAAATGCAGTTGCAAGACCCCAGTAACGATTTTCTAAGGCCCAATTGAACAAAAAGGAGGACAAAAGGTGAATCTTCAGGTTTTAGTCAATATATTACGATCATTTGACTAAATAATCAAACCCTCCAGCGTGGTAAAGGAGCCACCTATACACAAAGGAAAACAAAGAAGATCAGTGAAAGTTATAGGTTAAAGCATAAATCCAAAGATCAAAGGCTTAACCAACAAATTAAGGATAAAGAAAAGCATAGTTTAAAGAAAAAATATGATCCGAGAAGGTCTAATAAAGCCTTAAAAACACGATTAAAAGCTAAATATTAGTGTTTAAAGTGCTAAAACAAGACAGATCAGCAGAAGAAAGGCCTCGAATGCCATATCTACAGAAGCTATTACTCCACCAAAGGACCAAAAGGACACCTGTAGTCTTCTTTACCTCTCAAAGACACCTTGACAGCCATCCTACTAACAAACCCTCTTTAAAAACTGTTGGAACAGTTATTAAGCAGACATGGGGCTACAAAACCCAAAAATGACAATTTGCTTGTCCCAGAGGTCAAGCAGGGTACCTCAGACCAAGATAGCTTCAAAGGACAAGCCTCAGAGTTATTACCAGTATGCTAGTTGGTTTCAGATTCAACTAAAAGCAGCTAAAGGGGTACAAACAGTTATTGCGATGATTATTAAGCAGAATGGGCATTCAAATACCTCTCCCCCTCCGTCTTAATTGATTTTATTGTAGAAATTTGAATAACAGTTAAATTATTCACCGAGATTATCCTGATCACACACTGTTTGAGCTTCATGCATAATACATAACCTCTTCTACTATTGATCATCAATTTGCGGAAATTAAACAATCGCATGCGCACATCAAAACCATAAACAATCACACATATAAACACAGTATTTATGGGAAAGCTTAAAGCTGAAAACCCCCAACTATCTGTATATTATAATGATAGAGATCATGTAACAATCATAGTACAAACTCCTCACAAGCTCTCAGCACTATCTCCAATTGTTACACACTACACAAGCTCAGATCATACAAAACACTTGCTCCAATATGCTCCACCTGTTAGCCAGGCTCTACTGCGTAATCCAATATGGATAATCATGAGATCAAGGTTCAAATCCCACCATTATGTACTGCGCAATTCTCATTGGCTTCTCCATCAATGTGTGTGCAAATATCATGCACCAGTATAGTCACAACTGATAGTCACACTTGCTCTTTCACCTACCTCTCCACTGGTCTCCACTGAAACTGTCCATGCATGAAGTTAACTGATGTATTCTTTAGTTGATTTATGATTTAATAATTAGTGAATTAATTAATAATTAATTCACACCACTCTCACTAATTGTATTAATCAGTTAGACTAGATACAACTAGCTCAACTAAGTTAAATTGAACACAACTCCATTAACTGTCTCATCAACTCCACCAAACTCTGTCAGATGAGTTCTAACTGAAGTCAACCATGCAATAGCTCCACTAAACCCTAGGAATAGCATAATTCATAAATGCAATTCACATATTACCACATCTAGGCATCAAGCCGAAGTGCTCGAAGGGATATGATAACATTTAGGAGATCAGAAATATTATTAAGAGCTAATAATATTCGACATATCTACTTTTAATTTGGCAATCTAAATAGATTCGCAGTATGTCTAAGCAGAAGTCCATCTATTTTTCCCGACTTGACCAACCATCCACAAATAGCATCTGCAACTCATAGAACATGATCCATATGTCTAAAAATAGGCATAGTCTAAATATACTTTTGCGCCAAAAATAGCCTACGAGCCCACTTAGTGACGGCGCTTACACTAAGCTCCTCATCTTGTTGCAATCTCAACACTCCCTCAGCAAAGATAAGGATTATGCGCAACCCTATCTCACAGTGATATTGAATTTGCTCCTGGTGAGCGCCTTCGTCAAGATATCAGCATCCTGATCCTCCGTAGGAATGTATGAAAGTAACATGATCCTCCGCTGCACACAATCTCTGATATTATGATACCGATCCGTGAAGCCATGCCGCCTCAACTCATCCTCCTGTCTGTACCATGATCCATATCTCGATGTGCCTCTGAGATATGTGCCTCTGCGATATCTCACTACATGCTTGCCTGCCTCCCAGAAGAGCTTGGTTGGCTTAACCATAGCTTGTGAAAGTTGGTTCATAGCATAGCATATGTCAGGTTGTGTATTGACCAGATACATAAGCGACCCCACCAATTTTCGATAACCAGTGGCATCCACTACCTCCGCTGAAGTAGCATCCTCCTTCCTCCAGACAGCAGGAAGAGGAGTATCAACAGGCTTGCAGCCATGCATGTTGAACTTCTCCAGTATCTCCCGAGCATACTTGCCCTGAGACACAAACAGTCCACCCTTCCGCTGCCAAATTTCCAATCCCGTGAAATAATGAAGGAGGCCCAAGTCCTTCATCTCAAACTCCTTTGCAAGATCTGCCTTGCATGAGTGTATCAACAGTTCATCACCTGTCAAAATCAAATCATCTACATAAAGTACAATGATCAGCAACTTACCCTCCACCACAATCTAGTATAGGTTAGGATCTGTCTCACTCTTGGAGAATCCAAGTCCAATGAAATAATTGTCTATCCATGTGTACCAAGCACAAGGTGCTTGTTTCAACCCATACAACACTCTCTTGAGCCTGCACACATGCGACTCGCTGTTGAAGATCTCGAAACCTTTGGGCTGCTCTATGTACACCTCCTCCTCAATGAATCCATTGAGGAACGCAGTCTTCACATCCATCTGATGAATGTGCCACCCCATCTGCGCTGAGAGAGCAAGAATCGTCCGTATGGAAGAATACCTTGCGACAAGTGCAAAGGTCTCCTCATAATCGATCCCCTCTATCTGTGAAAAGCCTCGGGAAACAAATCTTGCCTTGTACTTCTCCACACTCCCGTCAGCTACCTGCTTCAATTTGTAGATCCATCTTAAACCCACCACTGATTTCACCTCCAGCCTTGGGACAATCTCCCATGCACTGTTTCTGACAATCGGATCATACTCTTCCACCATGGCATCTACCCATGCAGGGTCCTCCACAGCTTCCTCAAAAGAGGATGGCTCTGTCACGATACACTTGCTCATAAGAGCCATGTATCCATTATACAGGTTAGGTGACTGTGTCTGTCTGCGCTATGATGTAGGTGCTCCTACAACCTTCTGTGCATCTTGAGCCAGTCGCTCAACCTCTGTAGTGCGCTTCCGCCCTCTTATGGTTGGTGCTGCATGAGTGGTCTCTTCCACTCCATGAACTTCCTCTTGTGGCTGATCCACATCCTGAGGCTCATCCTTAGGAACTAATAGCTCCTCATCTGCATGCAAGTGTGGCTCCCTCTCAAGTGAACACTTCATGGCTTTCTCCTCATGAAATTTGATATCCCGTCGCACAACAGTCTTGCAACTGTCTAGAAAATACACACGATAGTTGTGGGGCGTATTAGTGTACCCCACAAATATCCCAACCTCTGCGGTCGGCTCCCGCTTCTTCCTGGCATCCTTCGTCACATGAATGTAAACAGGTGAACCAAAAATCCTCAAATTGGAAATATCAGGCTTCTTACCAGAAAACGCCTCCTCGGGTGTACTCATGCCAAGTATCTTGTGAGGACAACGGTTCTGCACATATACTGCAGTATTGCATGCCTCCGCCCATAATTGAATGGGTAGGCTCTGATCATGCAACATCACCCGTGCAGCACCCACGATCATTTTGTTCTTCCGCTCAGCAACCCTGTTCTGCTGTGGGTTATGAGGTGCTATGAGCTCTCTTCAAATTCATTTTGCACTACAAAATTCATTGAATTCGCCAGAGATGAATTCACCACCATTTTCCTTCCTAAGAGCCTTCACCTGCTTCCCCGATTCTTTCTCAACCAGTGCCTTGAACTCATAGAACTTTGAGTATGTCTCGCTCTTCTTCTGCATGAAGAAGATCCAACACTTACGAGAAAAATCATCAATAAAGATCACATAGTACCTGTGCTTTGCTGTCGAAGCTACTGAGAAAGGTCCACACACGTCTGTGTGAATTCTCTCAAGGATCGTCGTGGCACGACTATCCTTCTCGTGAAAGGAGGCTTTCACAAATTTTCCCAAGGTACACCCCTTGCACTAATCTGACTGCGCAAGAGTGTCTTTAGGAAGCCCAGTAGAAATCTACTGCAGTATCTTCAAAGCTCCATGGTGAAGGTGGCCCAATCTCCAGTGCCACAACTCGCCATCATCCAGGCTCACCACTCCTTCTACCTTGCCTACCATTGCTGCGCAGCCATCTACCTACAATTGATAAAGGTTCTTAACTCGAACCCCTATCCTCCGGGTCTCACCAGTTGCCTTACTGCACAGGAAAGCCTTTCCCTCGCTAAAGACAACATCATATCCCTTGTCTTCTAACATCGCCACATAGATAAGATTCTTCTTCAATCCTGGAACATGCATCACTTCCTTCAATATGAAGGGTTTACCAGACTCCATCTTAAAGGAAATGGTACCGATACCGATCGCACTGTATCTAACATCATCGCCCATCTCGATGTGCACTCCAAGATCTTTGTCATCCAGATCAGTAAACAAATCTTGATCTCCTGTCATGTGAAAAGACGCACCGCTGTCCAGAAACCACACTGATCCTACCAAACTTGAGACCAAGCATGCGATCAGTGAAAAATCCAGCTCAAACTGCGAGGCTAAGGCCTCTCCAGCTGCAGATCCAGCAGCCTGATTATTTTTCTTCTTCTGCGGACAATTTGTGGCATAATGTCCGTGTTCGTGACAGTGAAAGCACTTCACCTTGGACATGTCCTGCTTCTTGCATTTCGCACCGGAATGAGAAGCTTTCTTGCTCTTCCCCTTCTTTGCTTTGGCAGCCAAAGCAAAATTATCTTCATCAGAGTTCTTTGATGACGATCCATCCCTAGTACTCCGCCTTATCTCCTCTTGCATAAGATCCGACCAAAGTCACTCCCATCCTGGCAATTTCTCCCGACCATTGACAGAGTCCTGATGGGAATACCAAATCTTCGGAAGCCGAAGGAGAGCCAAGCTCACCAAGTACTTCCCAGCATTGGATGAACTTCATGAGGTACTTGGGCATACTGTCGCCTTTCTCCATCTTTATGTTTCTGAGTTTATCCTTGAGCGCCAACTTCCTCTGGTCGCTCTTGCTTTGGAATAAATCTGTCAAGGCTTTCCACATCAAGAATGGAGAAGCCTTACCATGAAGGCTGGATACTATGTGATCCTTCATGCCCTCCAACAGAATCCTTCGACACTTTGCTGTCTTCTTTTGCCATGCGTCAAGTATGGCAGCATCACTAGAAGTAGGCTTTGGAACTTCAACATCTATGAAATCCTTCAACCCATTGTCATCCAGCACCGCCTCCATCCTATCCTTCCATGCAATATAATTCGAGCTGCCCTCAAGGGCATACTCCAATCGCAATTCGTTGAAAGACATCTGAACTTCGACACCAAGAAAACACTGCTGCAAATTCGAATTCCACCAGCACAAAACTCAATCGCTTCAATGTTTTTCAATTGCTCCAATGATCAATATCACTCTGATACCATGTAGAAATTTGAATAAATGTTAAATTATTCACCGATATTATCCTGATCACACACTATTTGAGCTTCATGCATAATACATAACCTCTTCTACTATTGATCATTAATTGCGGAAATATAAACAATCGCATGTGCACATTAAAACCATAAACAATCACACATATAAACACAGTATTTATGGGAAATATTAAAGCTGAAAACCCCCAACTATCTGTATATTATAATGATAGAGATCATGTAACAATCATAGTACAAACTCCTCACAAGCTCTCAGCACTATCTCCAATTGTTACACACTACACAAGCTCAGATCATACAAAACACTTGCTCCAATCTGCTCCACCTGTTAGCCAGCCTCTACTGCATAATCCAATATGGATAATCATGAGATCAAGGTTCAAATCCCACCAGTATGTACTGCGCAATACTCATTGACTTCTCTATCAATGTGTGTGCAAATATCATGCACCAATATAGTCACAACTGAAAGTCACACTGCTCTTTCACCTACCTCTTCACTGGTCTCCACTGAAACTGTCCATGCACTGAAGTTAACTGATGTATTCTTTAGTTGATTTATGAGTTAATAATTAGTGAATTAATTAATAATTAATTCACACCACTCTCACTAATTGTATCAATCGGTTAGACTAGATACAACTAGCTCAACTAAGTTAAACTGAACACAACTCCATTAACTGTCTCATCAACTCCACCAAACTCTGTCACATGAGTTATAACTGAAGTCAACCATGCAATAGCTCCACTAAACCCTAGGAATAGTGTAATTCCTTCTGTCAGCTACATGTGCCACATCCAGGCATCAAACTGAAGTGCTCCAAGAGGATAAGATAATGTTTATAGTCCAAATATTATTAAGAGCTAATAATATTCGACATATCTATTTTTAGACTGGCAATCTAAAAATAGATTCCGCCCAATATGTCTAAAAATAGAATTCCATCTATTTTTCTCGACTTGACCAACCATCCACAAATAGCATCCTGCAACTCATAGAACATGATCCATATGTCTAAAAATAGACTTTGCGCCAAAAATAGCCTGCGGGCCCACTTAGTGAAGGCGACTTCTTTTCACTAAGCTCCTCAACTTGTTGCAATCTCAACATTTATTACCGTTTATGTAGCACTCTTCCTCTTTGCACCTATATGTATTCACAGAAAACTCATTGTAAAGCATTGGAAATTTGTTAATTGTTGAACTGTTATTGAGTAAGAGTTGCTGAGTAGTTGTAATATAGTAGGCTCGAAAGAGAAGTATCAGACTCTAGAAAGCTATTGGACTCAAAGTATGTAACTGGTCTTGGACATAATATAGACAAGAAGATTCACTGGATCCTGATCTAAATCATTGGTGATGTTATTATTACTGTAATTGTTATTCTCCTTATGTTTCCACTTTGTTCATTTTCTCTGATAAAGAGCAGTAAAATATAGATTAGGATTTACTTCTAAATTACCCTAATTCTAACTGATAAGTTTTATCTTTATGTTTTCTTCCAAATGTGTGTTTGAGAATGAATCAATAAAGTATAACCAGTCAAGGAATGTTGGTGAGCCCATGTCTTGTTGAGTAGAACTTGAGATGTTGTTCTTGAATGATGTTTTCACTGCATGCTAATTAGAGTCCTAATCAAGGAAGTTTATGGTTAGCCCTGTCCCTTGTTTAGTCTTAAGCATCTATTTTGAATATTTCCCTTAAGAGTATGCCGGAAGCAAGATAGGTTAAAAGTCCTTACTTGATCTTAGGTTAATTTTTATGTTTATCTTAAATATTTTTCCCTTGAGAGTATTTCAAAAGCAGGATAGGTTAAAAGTCCTTACCTGATCTTAGGCTGCCCTTTGTTTTATTATATGTTTGCTTCTTTCACCACACTTCTTAATGTTCCATACCACAAAATCAACTCAAAAAGATCTTCTAATATAGATGACTTGCCCTATGGAAACCCTTGAATAGTTTTTGTGCAAGTAAACCCTTTTATGACTCCATATCCCAATGGTTTAGCACTATTTTTTTACCGATCTTCCCATGCCGAAATATCCTTCTACTTATTTCCTCCTTCACTTCACATGACTTTCTCATTTAATGATTCCCAACCAGAAACAAACAAAACCCTTGTGCTTCATAACTAGCCTAACATCATATCATAAGAATTAAAGTATATAATTCTGTCACACATATAGAGAGATCCCTCTCTGAATCCAGGAGGGCTAGATCCTAGGATTCCAAAGTGGTTCTAATGTTTCCTTGTCATTTGGTATGCCAATCTGCCAAATCACAGGACCCCAACATAATGGCCACTTTGCTGGGGAACTTCTGAGTAAATTGCAATCTTAGACATCCTTAAGACCTCAGAAGACCCACAATAGCCTTAGATTGGTAGTTAATTACTGATGGTGGACAACAACTCATCTTAAACATTTTGTTGGGTATGTGTTATATTATTTCCATGACTAAGCACGCGCGGGGGGGTAAGAGGGGGGGCGATAGCCCCCCCTTTGGGCTGGGTGCAACGGGGGGGTCACAGGGGGGGCAGTAGTCCCCCCTGTCGAGGTCCGGGCGGCCTTCGGTGGCGTGGTTCCTTAATTTTAAAACAGGTGATCGTCCATGGTTTTAATGTGATTTTGCACATGGTTTTGGGGTACGATGGTTTTTCGACCCCTGGTATTTTGTAGATCCGGTCAAGGGAACTACGGTTATGTTCTAATCCAGGGTTAATGGATTGGGGTTTATGTATGCTTCGGCATGTATATATATGTGTTGTAACACTAAAAGGAATATAATGAAAAATCAAGCTGGTCATCCCGATTTGGGATCCAGGGGAAAAATCTCTATGTTTATCTGTTTTATGTTTTATGCTCTTGCTATTGTTTATTTTCTGTTATAAGAATCGTGTGTAGATATTTCTGTTCAGGGTTAAAACCTACATTTGGTATCGGAGCTATTTCGGCTTCAAGGGGACGCCTTTGTTGTTGAGGATTTTTTGCTCGGGCCTGTGGTAGACCCTGTGCAGTGGGAGATCTGCGGGATCGATTCTTGTGGTGAAAGAATATGGCGAGCGGCAGAAAGATAGAGATCGAGAAATTTAATGGTCAGAGTTTTGAGTTGTGGAAGCTCAAGATGGAGGATCTGCTGGTGGATAAAGATCAGTGGATCGCGGTAGATCCGGGTACTAAACCAACGGCAATGTCAGATGAAGACTGGAAGAAACTGGATCGGAAGGCTAAGAGCACAATACGGTTGTGTGTGTCAGATTCAGTATTGTTGAATGTATCTGGGGAAGCTACGGCGAAGAATTTGTGGGAAAAACTTGGGACTTTGTACCAATCTAAGTCTCTAGTGAATAAGTTGTTCCTGCGGAAAAAGTTGTATAACCTGAGGATGAAGGATGGAGACTCGGTGACAGAGCATCTGAACGCCTTCAATACTGTGGTAAGTCAGCTATCGTCTGTTGATATTAAAATCTCAGATGAAGATAAGTGCATCAATTTGTTGTGCTCTCTACCAGACTCGTGGGACAGTCTGGTTATTGCAATAGGTAGCAATACAACTACCTTGAATTTTGATGACATTGTCTCAGCCTTGCTGTCGGAGGAAATGAGACGGAGAAATATGGAGGTTCAGAATGGAGATGCCTTATCTGTACGAGGAAGGTCCCAGAACAGAAACAAGAATAAGGTTTCGAGTGGGAGATCTAAATCTAGAGGGAGATCTGAATCTCCTGGAAAGTTTGTAAAGGTGTGCTGGAAATGCGGAAAGGAAGGGCACTACAAAAAGGAATGCGGATCTAAAGCTCCTGAGAAAGGAAAGGGATCTGATGAAGCTCCTTCTGCAGAGGAAAAAACCACCTCGGATGAAGGTGGGGATGTGTATTTGGCTTCTTCTTCAAATACACATGTAGATCATGATTCATGGTTGATTGACTCAGGTGCATCCTTTCACTTCACTCCCCATAGGGAGTGGTTCTGCGAGTATGAGAAATATGATGGTGATGTCTTCCTAGGGGATGATAGGAAGGCCAGAATCGTCGAACGTGGAAAGTTCAAGCTGAATTTGCAAGGTGGAAGGATTAGAACACTTCCTGGTGTTAACATATTCACATTGGCAATCTGATTTACGCCATCAAGATAGATAAGTTATTAAAAACGATGTTAAAGAAATATGTCACAGAAAAGTTCAAAGAACCTTGTTGCTTGTCTGAGGGGATTCCAGGCTCAAACCCTACTCCCAGCTTCTAAAATTTTCCTATTATTAATAATCCTCTGGAGATTCTGTAGTTTCTAAAGTGAGAGCCTGAAATATCCTCAGAAGAATATATTATATCGAACTCAGACATATGAGAAAACCTCGATACTGCGGTATTGTAAGTGAAAGTATGTCTAATTATTCCTTGAATTTCATTCCCTGTAGACATTTGTGTCTATGGGAAGCAGAATCGGGTGAGTTTTCCTTCTGGTGCTAAGAGGGCAAACAAGATATTAGAACTTGTGCACAGTGATTTGTTTGGACCTGTGTCAGTTCCATCACTAGGAAAATATGTGTACTATGTTTCATTCATAGATGAATTCTCAAGGAACACATGGATATATTTCTTAAGGAAGAAATCTGAAGTCTTTGACAAATTTAAAGAATTTAAGGCTCTGGTGGAAAATCAGACAGAGAAGAAGATAAAGGCGTTGAGGACAGATAATGGTGGGGAGTTCTGCAAGAAGGAATTTGAAGAGGTATGTAAGAAGTGTGGTATAGCACGGCAGAAGAATACTCCATACACACCTCAGCAAAATGGAGTTGCAGAAAGAATGAACAGAACACTGATGGAAAAGGCAAGAAGCATGCTCAGTGGTACCGGTTTAGGACAAGAATTCTGGGCAGAGGCAGTGGAGACTGCATGCTATCTGGTTAACAGATTACCTTCATAAGTGTTGGAGGATAAGACCCCACATGTGGTATGGACTAGTAAGAAACCTTCTCTTTCACATCTAAGGGTATTTGGATGTGATGCATATGTACATGTTCCAAAGGAGAAAAGGACCAAGTTGGATAATAATTCTGAAAAGTGCATCTTTATTGGGTATAAGGATGGTTTAAAGGGTTACAAGCTTTGGAATCCAGAAACAAGGAAGGTTGTGTACAGCCGAGATGTGGTGTTTAGAGAAGTGAAAGATGTTGTTAAACATGAAGTCCTACCAAAGGAACCTGAGAAGATAGAGTTTGAGCTAAAGGAGGATGAATCGGACTCTACAACAGAAGAAGACTCAGAAGATGATGAGCCACAAACTCCAGCTTTAAGAAGATCAGTTCGGGAAAGAAGGCAACCAGAAAGGTATAGTCCATCTGCTTTCTGTTCAGGTTTTGCCTTAACTATAACTGATGATGAACCCAGAACTGTCAGGGAGGCAGGAGATTCAGAGGATGGAAAACTCTGGAAGGAGGCCATGGTTGATGAAATGGCATCCTTGCACAAAAACGATGCATGGGATCTGGTGGAGTTGCCGGCTAGAGGGAAGCCCATTGGGAGAAAATGGGTGTTTAAGAAGAAGATTAATGTAGAAGGTAAGGTGGAGAAATACGAAGCTCGGTTGGTAGTGAAAGGTTATTCCCAGGTGTCGGGAATTGATTTTGGTGATATTTTTTCTCCTGTCGCCAAAGTTACTTCTATTAGATTACTTTTATCTCTTGTTGCTGCATTTGATTTTGAGATAGAACAAATGGATGTGAAGACAACATTTCTTCATGGGGATCTAGAAGAGGAGATCTACATGAAGCAACCTGAAGGCTTTATGGTGAAGGGTAAGAAAGAACTGGTATGCAGGTTGAAGAAGTCTCTGTATGGGTTAAAACATTCACCAAGGATGTGGTATCAGAAATTTGATACCTATATACGGGGACTTGGCTTCACCAGAAGCAAGGAAGATCATTGTGTTTATTTTAAATTAATTGGTGATCGTATTATATATCTGGTCTTGTATGTGGATGATATGTTGTTGATTGGAAATGACAAAGAAATTATCCAAGATTTGAAGACCCAACTGTTCTCCAAATTCGACATGAAGGATCTGGGTGCTACAAATTATATTTTGGGAATGGAAATTAAGAGAGATCGGGCAAAGAGGAAGCTCTGGTTAAACCAGAGGAAGTATGTTGAGACTATATTGCAGAGGTTCAATATGCAGGATAGTAAACCAGTGAAGGTTCCTATTCCTGTAGGTGTAAAGCTGTCTGCTGAACAGTGTCCCAAGACACAAGAAGAAGAGGAGTATATGTCCCATGTTCCATATGCAAGTGCAGTGGGTAGCCTGATGTATGCAATGGTTTGTACTAGACCAGACATTGCACATGCAGTGGGAGTATTGAGCAGGTTTATGTCAAACCCAGGGAAGGAGAATTGAACAACAGTGAAGCGGGTTTTCAGATATTTACGTGGCACTAGTGATTTGTGATACCAGGAAAGACCAGGATTGGAAAGAATGTTGGACATTCGTGGTTTTGTTGATGCAGAGTGGGCTGGAGATCTGGACCAAAGAAGATCTACAAGTGGGTATGTGTTTAGCCTATTTGGAGGCGTAGTCAGTTGGATGAGTAAAAGACAGTCTGTAGTGGCTCTTTCAACAACAGAGGCAGAATACATAGCAGCCACTCATGCAAGCAAGGAAGCAGTTTGGTTGCAGAGATTGTGTTCAAGTATGGGGTTGGTACAACAATATATAAGGATAGACTGTGATAGCCAAAGTGCAATTTTCTTGGCTAAGAACCCTGCTTATCATTCAAAGACAAAGAACATTGATGTTCAATATCACTTTGTTAGAGATATGGTTGAGGCTAAAAGGGTGTTGCTGGTAAAGGTGGACACTTTGAAGAATGTTGCAGATGCGTTGACAAAGTCTGTGAGCACTCAGAAGTTCTCTTGGTGTAGAGAAACAATAGGTGTTGAAGAATTGGGCCAATGACTAAGCTCTCCTGTGACCCCATGTGGAAAGAAAACAACAAGTGGGAGAATGTTGGGTATGTGTTATATTATTTCCACGACTAAGCACGCGCGGGGGGGTAAGAGGGGGGGCGATAGCCCCCCCTTTGCGTTGGGCGCAACGGGGGGGTCACAAGGCGGGTGGTATCCCCCCCTGTCGGGGTTCGGGGTAGCGCCCCGGCGAAAATTTTTGGTCCTTAATTTTTGGTGGGTAGTCCGCGTCCATGGTTTTGTGCATGGTTTTGCACATGGTATTGGGGCACGATGGTTTTGGGCCCCTGGTATTTTTTGTAGATCCAGTCAAGGGAACTACGGTTATGTTCTAATCCGGGGTTTATGGATTGGGGTTTGTGAATGCTTCGACATGTATATATATGTGTTGTAACACTAAAAGGAATATAATGAAAAATCAAGCTGGTCGTCCCGATTTGGGATCCAGGGGAAAAATCTCTGTGTTTATCTGTTTTATGTTTTATGCTCTTGCTATTGTTTATTTTATGTTATAAGATTCGTGTGTAGATAATTTCTGTTCAGGGTTAAAACCTACACATTTGAAATCATCCACCTGGCGTCTCCACAACTCCTAAGAGAGCAAAAGACTCCACTGGTAATTATTAGGCCTGTTGATTACTCTTGGTTTCACAAAGACTCCACTGGGGCAACCCACACTACCATTAAAACATCGTGCACACCCATGATTAGGAAACTTTGAGGATTAAGTTTTCTTTTTTAAAGACTAGTTTGCCTCTAAAATATTGTCATATCTGGCTAAATTTCTTTTCTTTGGGTCTAAAACTTAACATACTGGCTTCAAAAAGAATTCATACCAGAGCCTATCCTGACCCAAATCCTCCTAAAATAGTTGATAATCCAAAAATAATTCTTAGGAAGTCTCCTGCATCTAGAGATCCAACTATTATTAGTTCAATTCATAGAGCTAATTCTGTCCCTGAAAACCTTTCAGCTCTTCAAGAGATCCAAGTTGACTTAGATTTTCCAAGTAATTTACCAAGAACTAAGTCACTTAGTGGTATAGACCAGACAGACTTTGAGCCTCCAAGTTCACCACAACATATTGGCCAAAATATTAGCAGCAGAGAAACCCCTCCATCCACACCTCCTGATCTTCATTTCATTCACAACTTTTGTTTCTCTCACCCCAAATCTGCTCAATAGTCTCTTGCTGGTACAAGCAATTCTTTCATCCATATACCCACTGTTCAAACCACTCCATTCCTCCCACAAAATCCTATCATGGCAGCATGGTATGCTCCACTAGTGTTACCACAAAATCTGGTTCCTTTACCCAATGAATATCAGTCCAAAATTTCCCATTTCACTGGAAATGAACCCACTACTGCTCAACAACACATAGACAAGATGAATGATGCCTTTGATTATATGTAAATAGAAGAGGAGACCTTTAAGATGAGAATCTTTGCCCAAATTTTAGGAGGAGAAGCCAAGAAATGGTTTAAGGGTTTAACTCCTAATAGTATTAATGATCTCCCTTCTCTACATCAAAAATTCATAAAAAAATGGTAAATTATGAAGAACCCTCTCCAAATACTTTTAGATTAAAAAAACATCAAGAGAAACCCTGGGGAAAGTGTTCAAAATTATTGCACCAGATTCAATAGTGTTTATAACGCACTACCCCCAGATTTGAAACGTCCACAAGGCTCAGATTTGACCAAATTCCATAAAGGATTTGATCCCAAAATGGCCTATCAGCTAAGAGAAAGGGATCCCTTAATTTTAGAAGACATGCAGAAGGGAGCTCTTAGTGTGGAAGAAAATCTGATTGAGAAGAGGGCTAGGACGAGGACTGAAAAGAATGTAACATATAGGGAAGACACTGCACCTTCCACATCTGACTCAAAATTAGACCATCTAGCCAAGAACATGGATAGGTTGGAAAGAATGATGGAGAGGTTGGCTGTCCAAACAAATACTCAAAATAAGAACTAGCCTCAAAATCAGAACCATAACTCCAGGAGAAACCCCCCTCAGATTAGACAAAGAGATACTGATCAACAAGTCAGACCTCCATTCCAAGAAAATTATGTTGATGAAGATGAGGAAATGATAGAAGAGCTAGAGGGAACTGTTATAAACATGCTGGGAGTAAGTAATGAAGACTCTGCCTTTTTCATAGAGGATGACCAGGCCACATATACATGTTATGATAATGAAGGCTTAGAATCTGAGGACTATAGGTAAGGATTTGAGAATGCTATCATGGAGGTCCATAAAAAATATGACCTCAGGAGCAAAAAGAACCAAGACACTCCCCAAACAAAGACCTATGAAACTGTTGCTAAAAATAGATCTGAAAAGGTGGTTAGAAAGGCTGCTGAAAACAACAAAACAACGGCTGAAAGTTCTGGTAAAAACAAGGGAAAAGGCACTCAAACTATTGATAAAAAGAGTGTTGACCCTAGCAGCAGTAGCACTTCAGCTAGTGCCCCTGTGAAAACAGTTTTAACTGATGTACATAGTAAAAACCAAAAAGCTGATTTTGCTGATAAGTTAGTGACTGACAAGACAGAGTTGAGCCTTTCAAAGAATCAATTCCCTTTCAGTTTGGAAAGTGAAATTGCTAAAATCAAGATCTCTGTCCCCCTCACTCAGTTAGTCACTCAAGATGTATATAAATGTCAGGTGTTAAAAGCTTTGAATATAGAAGAAAATAATGACTCTGTCAACTTAAATGATGATCAACCAACCCTTTTATTTGGTCCTAAAATTGAAGGAAAGTTCCAAGAAGGAGTGGTCCCTCCTTTCTATGTCAGTTTGAATATCCATGATAAGATTTTACACAATGCTATGCATGATTCAGGGGCTTCTCATAACCTCATGCCCAAAGTAATCATGGAGAGATTAGGCCTTGAGATAACTAGACCATATAAAGATTTGTATTCTTTTAACTCCAGTAGAGTAAAATGCTTAGGCCTGATCAAAGATCTTTGTGTAAACTTGACCCAAATCCCAGCCAAATGCATAATGATGGATGTGGTAGTGGCTGATGTGCCCCCCAAATATGGCATGCTTCTTTCAAGATCATGGGGTGCTAAGCTTCAAGGTACCATGCAAATGGACATGACATATGCCATCATCCCTGTCTTCAGTCAACCTAGAAGACTTTATAGGGAATCACACATAAAATTTATGGTGAGTAGTCAAGAAAAATCAGAAAATTCCCCTATTTATTCTGTCCATACAAACCTAGACTCGTTCATTCTTTGCAATGATGAAAGCTTTGGTGAACTAGAGTTGGAAGGCGAGAAATCACCCAACATAACAAAAAACATGGAAGGAGAGAATAGGGAGGGAGAGGCTCTCAAACAGTTTGCTAAATCTGAAAAGTAAAGCAAACAAAACAGAGAGTATGAGCAACCCACTGTCCATCAACTTAGTGCAAATCATGAGAGTCAAGAAGAAAGGCCTCAACTCCATGAAAAATTTAAGGAACAAGACCAACATAAACATGCTGCAGAACCCATAGAACTGCATAATGACAGTCAGAACACACAAGACAAAGGGGATAGTAATGAAAACAAAAACAATTCTAAAACTAGCCCTCCTTGGAGTATGAGTTTTGATGGGTCTTGTAATAGAGTTGGTGCAGGAGCAGGTGTGTGGCTTCACAACATAGAGAACAATTACGCTGAAAGCCATTCATACAAGCTAAAATTCCAATGCACAAATAACATAGCAGAGTATGAAGCACTCCTCTTAGGACTACAGTTACTGAAGAAATTAGGAGCCAGGAGGATAGCTATTCATGGAGATGCTGAATTGATCATAGGCAGATAAATGGAGGGTACACTGCCAAACATCCAAGACTAAGAGCCTATAGAAATGATGCCATGGACCTTTTGAAAACTTTTGAGGAATATAAAATTGTTTTTGTCCCTAGAAGCCAAAACATTCTTGCCAATGGTTTAACTTGTGCTACCAGTTCATGTCAAAGACCCTATGACAACAAACAGTTCATAGTCCAAGTGAAATATAGGCTAGCTGTCCCAGGCAATGAAAAGTATTGGCAGGTCTTTGAGAGAGATAAACAGATAGAGGACTTCTTGCAGTCCATAAATGAGTTTGAATTTCCAAATTCAGACTCAAAGTATGATAACGACTGTCTTAATGAGGAACAACCTGTTGAAAAAGAACCTCCTCCCATTTCAGAGATAAACCCGCTAACCAGAGAGATCGAAAGTCAAACAGAAGAGTACATAAACTTAGGAAAAGAAGACATAGAGGTACTACAGTCTAAAGACAAAGGCTTACCCAAAGGACTAGCACCTCTAGAAGACTTGTTTTATTTTAATGACGTTTCCAAGAAACCAACAATAGAACCCACTAAATCTGATATTGAGGAATGCAATATAGGTAGTAAAGACAAGACTAAAATGATCAAGTTATCCAAAACATTTCCAGCTCACATGAAATTGAAATATATTGAGTTTTTTAAAGAGTTTTTTGATGTATTTTCTTGGAGCTATGAGGATTTAAAAGCATATGACACAGAGACTATTCAACACAAGATACCACTTAAAGAAAATGGGAAATCGTTTAGGCAGAAATTACGTAGAATAAACCCTGTGCAGTTACCTCTGGTTGAGAAAGAAATTAGGAAAATGTATGATGCTCGAATTATTGTCCCTGTGAGATACTTAGAGTGGGTATCTAATCTTGTAGCTGTAGGAAAGAAAACATGAGAACTAAGGCTCTGTATTGACTTTAGGAATTTTAACAGAGCCTTATTAAAGGACAACTATCCCCTACCTAAAATGGAGCACATCTTACAGAGGGTAGTTGGTTCCAAGAGGATTTCTTTGCTAGATGGCTTTTCAGGATATAATCATATATTGTTACTTCCTAATGATCAACTGAAAATAGCCTTCACTACTCCTTGGGGCACCTTCATGTATGTGAAAATGTCTTTTGGATTAATGAATGCAGGAGCCACCTTTCAAAGAGCCATGGATATTGCTTTCTCAGAAGAAATATGCCACTTCATTGTGATTTATTTAGATGACATTATAGTCTATTCCAAAACAGATGAAGAACACCTAGTACACCTAAGAAATGTCTTTGAGAAATATAGAAAATTTGGGCTATCTTTAAATCCCAAGAAGACATTGTTTAGTCTCCAAGAAGGCAAGCTTCTTGGTCACATCATATCTGAAAAAGGGATTAAAATAGACCCAAAAATGGTTGAAGGTATTTTGCAAATCAGTCACCCCGGAAACATCAAAGAACTTCAATATTTCATTGGAAAGATTAATTTCTTAAGAAGGTTCATACCCAACCTGGCAAAACTCTTTAGGAACATGAAAAACATGCTAAAGAAAGAGATAGGAGTTAAATGGACCTTAGAAGTAAATAAATCCTTTGAACTGGTCAAACATGCACTTACCCAAGCATCAATTCTTATCAGTCCTGATTTCACTAAGGACTTCCTCATATTTTCATTTGCATCAGAACATATTGTGGCTACTGTCCTATTACAGAAAAATCTAGAGGGACAAGAGCAACCAATTTCATTTTTCAGCAAGGCATTAAGAGATGCACCTCTGAAATATAATATCATGGAAAAATAGGCCTATGCATTGGTCAAACACTTGAAGGATTTCAGATTTTATATCTTACACTCTTACATTATTGCTTTTGTGCCTCATGTAGTGGTAAAAGACATTTTGTCACAAGACCCCGATGGAAAAAGAGGAAAGTGGATTGATGTAATATTGGAATATGATTTGGAAATTAAACCCATTAAACTCATCAAGGTTCAAGGATTAGCACAATTAATGGCTGAATCTAACTTGCAAGCACTTGATATAAACATGATAGATGCATTAGATGGGCAGGAAGCCCACTTATTAAGGATCATTTCCTCAATTCATCTTGGTATGCTGATAAATCTCAATGCCCCTCTTGGTATGTCTAAAACAAAGGCAAGATTTTTAAAGTTGAAATCTATTAACTACTTAATTTTAGATAAATGTTTATATTGGAAAAATGCTAGTGGATTACTGCTTAATTTTTTTCCTGAGAATGATGCAGATAGGATCAAGCATGAGTTTCATGAAGGAGAATGTGGAGGCCACCTCTATTGGAAAACCACTGCCAATAAAATCCTTAGAGCTGGTTATTATTGGCCCACCCTCTTTCAAGATGTCCACAAAATGATAGTTGCCTGCCACAAATGCAAAATATTTGAAGGCAAGAGAAAACTGCTTCCCTTACCCTTGCAACCAATCACCGTTGAAGCTCCTTTTAAACAGTGGGGCCTAGACTTCATTGGGGAAATCCATCCTACCTCATCTGCCCAACATAGATGGATACTCATAGCCACTGATTATTTCACCAAATGGATAGAAGCCATCCTTTCTAGGAATGCCACAGACTCAGTTATCATAAAATTCCTTGAAGACCATATCTTGTCTAGATTTGGCTGTCCTAGGAAAATTATCACTGACAATACTGCTGCATTTGGTTCTAAAAAGATGGTTGATTTCTGTCACAGATATTAGATTTTGCTTGGTCATTCCATAGATTATTACCCTCAAGGTAATGGGCTGGCAAAGTCTTCAAATAAGAGCCTGATAAACATAATAAATAAGCTGTTGGAAGAAAATAAGAGATCATGGCACAACAAGCTTGTACATGCTTTATGGGCAGATAGATTGACAACAAAGAAATCAATTGGAATGTCTCCCTATCAGCTGGTTTATGGAACAGATGCAATTTTTCCTACCAGTTTAGGAGTGCCAGTGATGAAGTTGGTCCAAGAAATACAATCAGAAGAAGATAGCACGATGAGAAGAATAAATCAGACCATACATCTTCAGCAAACCAGGGAAGAGGTTTATAACAGAGCACAAAAAGTACAAGAGAATATCAAAAAACTATTTGATAAGAGAACAAAGGCAAGTGATTTCAAAATTGGTGACAAACTACTCAAATGGGATTCCAGGAGAGAAAATAAGGGCAAACATGGCAAGTTTGACAATTTATGGCAAGGCCCTTACAACATTCAATCTGCCATTGGTCATAATGCATTTTTTCTACAAGAGATGGATGGTACAGAACCGTTTGGGGGTCCAGTCAATGGTAGGATGCTCAAGAATTATTTCTGCTGAACTCTCAGTTTAAAGCTTTCATTCTCCATTGTAAATATCATTTTTTTATTTTGTTTTGAAAAAAAGAAAAATACAAAAACAATAGAAAAGAGAAAAGAGGGCATATATAAAAGAAGAAAGGTACAACCCCATACCAAAAAAAGAAATGAAAAACCTAAAAGCGTGCAAGCCTAAATGCCACTACTTGAAAGAGCATTGCTATTTAGTCATATAGCCTAATCATGACTAGATAGATTTCAATTTACTGTTGATAGGTTAGTGAAGAAGATTTTCCAAACTGTTTAATCTTGGCTTATCAGTAGATTAGATTATGATAGAAAAGAATGGTGAGAAACATGCTCAAAATATGAACCAAAGAGTCAAAAGAAAAGAATGGATCTAATCAGATAAAAACCTGAGCCAAAGATACAAAGAAGACTGGTTCTAACATGCTAAAAACTTGAACCAAGGAAAGAAGAAGAAGACAACTCAAAGAGATCAAAATCAGAGCTGAAAGAAAGAAGGAAGGACTCTCATTATTTTCAGATCTTAAGCCTTCCAAGTTTTGTTTTACCTTTCTACAAATAAAGGTCTATGTGCAGTCTGTTTTTGATGTCATAGCCATCATAGAAAATCAGACAGCTTAATCATGGTTTGAATGTGTTTTCAATTTCTGTTTTAGAATGTAGAGAATGCAGATCCGTTAGATAGTTTAATCCTGGCAGATAGTAGATTAGGTAGATAATTTTTGAGTCCAAATGTTTAATCTGGAATCATGGAAGTTATAAGGGTAGATTTAGATTAGTTTTCTTGTTTTCAATAAAAGAATAAAATGTTGATGTCAAAAGGTTTGCAAGTCCAAGTGCACCTTATGAAGAAAAAATGCTAGGAAAGTAGGTTGTGTAGGTAGTTGTTTGGGGAATGAATTATTCTTTTCTTTGTAATTATGATCATCTTTTTAGGCAGCATGATCAAAGAAGAAAGAGGATTGTCAAAAAGTGCAAGGCATTGATCTACATTCCATAGATAAATATCTGAGGTTCTTGACACCTCCAAGGAGCTGCCATCCCCAAGTGGAGCCACTGTTAGCCATCAGTAAATTTTGTCACAGCAAATGATGGCTAAATATGTTCTTAAGCCTTCAAGAAGCAATCTTCATGGAAAAATGCTAGTTCTTAAAGCCTTCTTGGTGTCTTTATCTTACAGATCATCTTCACTTCTGTTTCCACAAAATATTTTTCAAAGAAGCCCCACTGATAGAAAAGGAATTGTTTCAAAGCCATTTCCTATCATTTCATAAGCCCCATTTCACCCATTTCTTCTCTCATTTTCACTTAGCCTAACTCATCATCTCATTCCCCTAAAAACCCCCTTTGTTCCCTCATTTACCCTCATTTTCTCATAAAAACCCTTTAAACCTATAAAAAACCCCTTTTTTATGGTTTAAAACATCCCTCTTTACCTATCGGAACCCTTTAAAGGCCTTAAAAAAAACCCATTTTTGGCCTATTCCGACCTTTTTAAAACATAAGGCTCTAAGCCCTTTTTGGCCTTCAGCCCTAACCCTTTTCACCATATAACCCAATGTTTATGATCATCAGCTAAAAGCTTTTAGCCCCTTCTACCTTTGATCCCGGTCCTTCGCTCCACCCACAGGACCCTTTCTCGCTCCTTTCCTTCATAACTCCCCGTTCCGCCAACTATGCCCCCGATACAATCTCCACCATTGATCGCGGAAATCTAGAGGTTGATATTTACTGCGGAGGCACCCAACCAAGGTGAGCCATACTCCCCAGTGCCCCTGCAGTTGACTCTATTGACCACAGAAGATCTTCATCCAACTGCTGAGATTTACTGCGGAGGCACCCGACCCGCAAACCTATCCGTACCCTCCATCCCCCCATAGTTGATCTCAGCCGTCGATCTAATCTAGATCCAACGACCAGCGCTCTGTTGACACTTCATCACATCATCACATCGCAAGCTTCCTCATTTCCTCGTTCCCATTCTCTTTTCCCCCGCCGATGCTATCCCCTGAGGGCTTAAATATTCTGCCCATTTTCTCCATGTGTCCAAGCGCCAGAACGAAGTGCTTAACTCTCCGTGCTAATCCCCAACCCCTTATCTCTCTGCTCTTGGTTTCTATTTCTTCCATGAGACCCTACCTTCCCTATTCCTTCTACCTCCTTCCCTTACCATTTTATACCCCCGACGCTTTATTTTTAACCCCTTCGTCCATATTTCGTCCCGTGCCATTGCCTTTTCCCTAAAGCAATCCACACCGTTCATCTGTTGGATCTAAAGGTGATCTTGTGCTCGCACATCACCGGTTCGACCAATCATTCCCTCATCCACTTCTTCCTCGGGAAAAACCTTGGCTGTCGATCTCATCGATCTGACGATCATCACACTCACCCTCACCTTTTGACCCTGCCCGATATCATTTCACTCCCCGACAAAAGAATTGATGTCACTCAAATGGCCCACCTTCCTCTCCATGCCATCGTGCTCCACTCTTTGCTTGCCACCTGTCCTCCTCCTTCCCCCTCTACCGTGTATCTTCTCGATCGCGTTCAACCTCAGCCGTGGATGTGGTTCCCCTAGATCCAACAGCTCACATGCGATTTCGCACACGATTTTCTTCCGAGGTTTAACACCTCTTTTTCATGTGAAAAAAATTGGTTTTGCGTGGGGCACGTGTCAATCAATCTATGGTATCGCGTTCCCCTGGGGAAAAACCACAAACCACCTGAACGCCACGCGAATACCACCGCCTGGTTTCCTACAAAACCTCCCTTCCTCCCATTTTCGCGCCTGATTTAAATTTGAACCCTGGTTCGTCTCTGCCATGATTAAACCCTTCCCCGCCGCATTCACCTTGCCTCCTCACTGCTCCATAACCTCTTCCAAAGCAATTTTTTCGCAGTTAAACCCAAGAAACGCAGGATTTCATAACTAGTTTGTCGTTGTGTGCAGGTTTTAATGGTGGATTAATACACAGGCCTCCCATAGCAAAATACAGTTGCAGGACCCTAGTGACGATTTTCTAAGGTCCAATTGAACGATAAGGAGGAAAAAAGGTGAATCTTCAGGTTTTAGTCAATATATTACGATCATTTGACTGAATAATCAAACCCTCCAGCGTGGTAAAGGAGCCACCTATACACAAAGGAAAAAAAAGAAGATTAGTGAAAGTTAGAGGTTAAAGCATAAATCCGAAGATCAAAGGCTTAACCAACAAATTAAGAATAAAGACAAAACACAATTTAAAGACAAAAGATGATCTGAGAAGGTCTAATAAAGCCTTAAAAACACGATTAAAAGCTAAATATCAATGTCTAAAGTGCTAAAACAAGACAGATCAGCAGAAGAAAGGTCTCGAATGCCACATCTACAGAAGCTATTACTCCACCAAAGGACGAAAAGGACACCTGTAGTCTGCTTTACCTCTCAAAGACACCTTGACAGTCATCCTACTAACAAACCCTCTTTAAAATATGTCGGAACAATTATTAAGCAGACATGGGGCTATAAAACCCAAAAATGACAGTTTGCTTGTCCCAGAGGTCAAACATGGTACTTTAGACCAAGATAGATTCAAAGGGCAAGCCTTAGAGTTATTACCAACATGCTAGTTGGTTTCAGATTCAACTAAAAGTAGCTAAAGGGGTACAAACAATTATTGCTATGATTATTAAGCAGAATGGGCATTCAAATACCTCTCCCCCTTTGTCTTAATTGATATTTATTACCATTTCTGCAGCACTCTTCCTCTTTGAACCTATATTTATTCACAAAAAGCTCATTGTAAAGCGTTGGAAATTTGTTAATTTTTGAACTGTTATTGAGTAAGAGTTGCTAAGTATTTGTAATATAGTAGGCTGGGAAGAGAAGTATCAGACTGTAGAAAGCTATTGGACTCAAAGTATGTAACTAGTCTTGGACATCATATATACAAGCAGATTCACTGGATCTTGATCTAAATCATTGGTGATGTTATTATTACTGTAATTGTTATTCTCCTTATGTTTCCACTTTTTTCATTTTCTCTGATAAAGAGCAGTAAAATATAGATTAGGATTTACTTCTAAATTACCCTAATTCTGACTGATAAGCTTTATCTTTATGTTTTATTCTAAATGTGTGTTTGAGAATGAATCAATAGAGTATAACCAGTCAAGGAATGTTGGTGAGATCATATCTTGTTGAGTATAACTTGAGATGTTGTTCTTGAATGATCTTTTCACTGCATGCTAAGTAGAGTCCTAATCAAGGAAGTTTATGGTTAGCCCTGTCCTTTGTCTAGTCTTAAACAACTATTTTGAAGATTTCCCTTAAGATTATGCCGAAAGAAAGATAGGCTAAAAGTCCTTACTTGATCTTAGGTTACTTTTTATGTTTATCTTAAATATTTTTCCCTTGAGAGTATGTCGAAAGCAGGATAGGTTAAAAGTCCTTACCTGATCTTAGGCTGCCCTTTGTTTTATTATATGTTTGCTTCTTTCACCACACTTATTAATGTTCCATACCACAAACTCAACTCAAAAATATCTTGTGATATAGATGACTTTCCCTATGGAAACCCTTGAGTAGTTGTTGTGTAAGTAAACCCTTTTATGTCTCCATAGCCCAATGGTTTAGCACTCTTTTTTGATCGATCTTCCCATGCCGAAACATCCTTCTACTTATTTCCTCCTTCACTTCACATGAATTTCTCATTTAATGATTCCCAACCAAAAACAAACAAACCCCTTGTGCTTCATAACTAGCCTAACATCATATCATAAGCCTTAAATTATATCCTTCTGTCACACATATAGATAGATCCCTCTTTGAATCCAGGAGGGCTAGATCCTAGGATTCCAAAGTGGTTCTGATGTTGCCTTGTCATTTGGTATGCCAATTTGCCAAATCACAGGACCCCAACACTGTGTGTGCAGCGCTGGGCGAGTCATGCCTGTTGGGTCCTCTGTGTGTAGCGCTGCATGCCTTGTGCAGGCCTGTCGGCCTCTGTGCATAGAGCCAGGTAATAAAAGTCCTATTGGGTCACCTTCTGCGCGAGTGACGGGCTTGGGCGTGTTAGGTTTGCATGTGGGTAGCACCGGGATATAAGCGCAGCACCTCCCGCTATACGCACATCGCTGGGGTCTGTGAGCACAGTGCTGGGCTTTAAGTGCAGTGCCAGTGACCTTGCCCAAAAATTTTCCAAAAAACTCAGAAATCTCTCCTGAAGGTTTTTTTTTTTCTTTTTTTGCTCTTTTTACAAATAACCAATGTATAATGAGTCAAGTGTTTAAGTGAATTTGATTTTTATAAACTTGGGCACACAAAATTATTTTTTCCCAAACCTAATTTATAATGTTCCTCAACCTTTTTGTTATTTCATTGATATTCTTCTCACCTTTTACAGAGGATGATTTAAAACACAAAAATGGTGCTCTTTCCCTTCTGATCATTTTCTTTTTTGCTCTTTGGGCAGCTGACATGGTTAATTTTGGTTTACCTAGATCCAATGATGCTTTCAAAACTTTTTTTGTAGATGGCTGTTTGAGTCACCATATTGCACTGTGTTTTGGCTTGTTTCTGTCCTTGAATTATTTTCACAACTTTTAGGCATCTGCATGGTGGCAACACCCTTTAAGAAACCTCTCTGTCCTTTCCTTGGAGATCAAACTTACATTTACTTGATGGGTGGCTGAGAAACCCTTTTCCGTATTTTTTTATTTCCTTTAGGCATGATGCAACTAGTTTTGACAACCAAATGGCCTTCATACTCAGGCATGCCACCTCCTTTGGGCTACTTCTTATTTTCTTTGTGGGTGCCTATGACATACTAATTTTTAGCTCTGTCTGATTTTTTGATGTTTGAAACTTTCATAACAGTGACCTCAAGAATAGTTTGGTATCCTATTTTTAACTTCAACCCTATTCTTGGATTCTTTTGACCATTTGATAGTAGTTGACTGCACTTTGAAGACTTGATCTCCCTCACTCTGATACTCTTTGCATTCTTTTCCTCTGAGGCAGTGGAGCATTTTTACCTTGGAAAAACATGGAGGTCACCTTCTGACATATTTTTAAAACCTTCTACTTGTTGTCCTCATGGAGGCTCATAATATTCATTTCACCCTCACTTGCCTTTCTTCTCAAAAATTTAGGTTTTTTAGGGCTATTTAGAGAAAAATCATTAGTGTTGTCTTCTAAGTTCTCTATAGCCTTTTGAGGTTCATTCATTTATGTTCAGTTCACCTCACCTTTTTTCCTTCTTCATTTATAACTTATAAAAATCTTCAAATCATGCTTGATTGTGTTGATGTGCCTCTGGCCTTGTGGTATTTTGCATTGGCTTCTTGGTTGACAACACTGTTTAGCTAATTAGTCCTAAAAACCCTAATTCTCTTTGAACTTAGGCATGCTTCTTCTTCTTTGCTGTGGATGTATTTTAGTGAGGAGCTGACCTCTTACCTTACCTATTTCTTTGTATGATATCTATCTCAATCATTCCTGCAGAAATTTTTAAGAAGCACAATTATCCTCTTGCTAAATGTTGTCTTTGGCAAAGTAATACTTCTTGAAGGCCTTTCTGATCTAATTTGGAAAAATAGTTTCTTGACATTCTTTCACATTTGGTTTCATCTTCTTGGCATAGAAAAACAGTGTTTTAGAACATGAAAAAAATCCTACAGCTTATGAAACCTTAAATGACCTAGTGGGAGGCTCTTTGGACTTGTCTTTTGACTACAAGTTTGGCTTGGGGTCCTCAAGTATGAAAAACATATTTTTTTGATATTTTGATGTATTGAAGATCCAAAATCAAATGTATTTGATTTATATAAAGAGCCTACATAGATAGTTTTGAGACCATCAATGCTTGAGGCATCTGCTAAATAGGGGGGAAGAGTAGGCTAGCTGCTGATCTTAGGTGGCAAGTGGAGGGGTGAGGCAAAGGAAAAACAGAGTGCTGTGGTCATAGGTGGAAAAACATAACTATGGTGAGTGGCATGAGCCCATGATGGGTCTTCTGGGTGTGGCAGGCTGACCATGACAAGATAGAGTAGTAAAATAGTGAAATTTTTTTCCTAAGAATAATGAAGGCAGTGAGATTTCTAAAACTCACAATATTCATGAATTTTGTTTTTAGAAATCTAGGATAAGCATTTAGTCATCTAAAAAAAGAAAAAATTACTGATGACTAACAGTGTCTCCACTTGGGGAGGGCAACTCATTTTCAGGAGGTGTCCAGAACTTCAGATCTCTGGGTTTATGAAGACCAGTGCCTCATCCATTGGGCATATTTTTTCTTCTTTCATCCATTTATGTTTCTATTTGAAGTTATGATCTCAAGAATCTAAAAAACATGAGTACTTTAAACTCATCTCTACCTACCCAGTCTACTTGGCCTAGAATTTTTTCTTCCTTGGGTTCACTTGAAATGGAAAACCCTTGACATTCTTTTATTTTGAAAGCAAAACAAACTATCTACTTCTATCCTTATTACTTCCAAGAGTCCAGATTATGCTAGTGAACTCTTTTTATTCTCTACCTAGGCTAAATTACTATCAAGATTAAGCTATATGACAGACTTCATTCTCTAAGCTATTGACATGAAATTGAAAACATGGCTTGAATAAATATTAAGTAATCTATTTCACCATGGGTTGTGGCATTAGGGAAAAACTGCACACAAACATTATTTTTGTATAAAAAAACTTAGAAAACATGAGGGTTGTGATCTATCATTTGTTAGGCCTCCTCGTCTTTCTCTTTGGTTGAGATTTGAGCATGTGGAACTGGCATCTTTCATTCCTAATCTATCCTTTCTGACAAGTCTATATTGAATAATTTTGACAATCATTTTTTCACTAACTTATTAACACAAATTTAAAACATGTTCAGCCATGATTAGGCTAGATGAATGAACAAGATCTTCTTTTGAAGGAGTAGTGGCATTTAGGCTTGCACACTTTCAGTATTACTATTTTTTGGGTATGGGGCTATACCTCTTTTTCAAATATTCCCTCTTTTTCCTTCTTTCTATGTTTTTTAGTTTTTGTATTTTTAGTTTGGATCAACATTCTAAGACTAAAAAACTAGAAAGATGCTCATAGTACTGAGATTATTTGTGCCTATCTACCCTAATCTAACTTGGAATTTTTTGTTGTTCTAGGTGATGCAATAGTGCCAATGCAACCAGTTGAGTAGTAACAAAAATAGGTAGATAATCTGACTGCTTGTCAGAGGGAACCACAATATACCTTGACTATGTGTCTTAAAAAGGAAGGCTACCATAGGAAGTGACAAATTTTGATTTATTTGATTCTTGTAAAGAATCCATGCCTGGGAACTTGAGCCAATCAGGACCTCCATGTAATCTGCTATAGGATCAACAAAAACATGATGTAAAATTTCTTCTGTTAGGCCTTTCATGACTGGTTGGTTATCTGCATCCCAAACATTAGCTTTGAAAACCTCATCTTCAATCTGGTCCTTGAAAGCACAATCATCTTTTGCCTGCAAGTCAAAGGGTAATACAATTTCTTCTTGCTTAGGGGAAGGGGGACCTTCCAAAATTTCTTTAGGGTCTCGGAAATTGTATGACTAATCTTGTGAATTTAAAAGTTCAATGTTAGTTTCATATTTTTCAACCACTATCTCTAGAAATTTTTTCTTAACTTCAGGGTTAATTTTTCTTGACATTAAAATGAGGAAGACAACTTTTGGGAGATCATCATCAAGTTGAACCTTTGATAACTTATTTGAAATTTCATTATACAAAAGGTCTGCCACCAACCTTGACATTTTGTTCAATCAGTCCTGTTAGAGTCGGTCTGGTTATACCTCCGTTGGAGATCAAAAACTCTTTTGTTGCATTTCATTTTAGGTGTCTCGTTCATCCAATCAGCTACATTCTATTAGAAGCATAGATTGTCTGACGAAAGGTTCTTGTCTCTCGTTTTCCCTCATGTCATGTATCTGATGGCTTGTGTCTGATCATTAAAGTTCATCAAAATTCATCAAAATCAATTGTAAAGTCATTTACTGTCCTGTTTTGGTCTTTTGGTCAGCAAAGAGTCATTTCAATCCTTAGGTCTAGGGTTTCGTCTACAAAATGTCCAGTAATGCCAGCAGGAACGTGAGGGAGGTTCAAAATCAGTTTTCATTGCAAGATTTCATCATCAATAATGCTTGATCATGATTCTTCTTCAAAACTCTGTTTTGAAGAGAAATCGTCAATTTTTGTCTTTTGTAGTTAATACCATGTCATTGTCAAAATTTCTCCAGTTGTCAGATTCTTCAAGGCGCAACCCTGATTGCCTTTGCTAAAACATGCCAACCATCCCTGCAAAAATCAACAAAGGAGCCATCATTTCAGCCAAAAGTCAAAATGGAAACAAAAAACAGAGTTATGAGCAAAGTGCCAAAGTCTGCAAATTTAGAAAGAGAGTTTGCCAAATCAAAAATCAAAGTTCATGCCATATAGGATATTTTTGGTGTTCAACAATTCATTTGCATGCAAAATTTATCAAAGAAACGAAGTGAAAACACGAAGGAGAAAATTCAGTGATTGGAGGATGAAAGTTTGTGTTGGAGGGCTGCGCGGCGCATAGAGGAGTGGTCGCTGCGCATAGGACCACTTTCTGCATTGTAAATTTACACAGGCACGACGCACATGGCATGCGCGGCGCGTTGGGCTGCCTGCGCGGCGCACAGAGCCTCCAAGCAGTTTTTCACCATTTCTTCATCAAATTTCTGAAATGACTCAAATTTTCTGCTCCATGTAAGTTCAAAACACTTTGCTAATACCCTTGATCAACATCTGAAGTTATTTGAAGATTGGTTGGAGATTTTGAGTGGTGAAGTTATAAACCCTATCATTTTGGTCAAAACTGCTCTTTAGGGTTTTAAATTGGTGTCTTGAAAACAAACAATTTTGGGTGCCAAATAAACCAATTCTATTCCCTACCCATGGTCCCTTCCCCATCACTGTTATATTATCATAAGGCCTCTCTCCTGTTTCCCCATATCCCTACCCTAAACTCTATCATCCCTATCACTATCACTCTCCCATATCATTTGCAAAGAGTCCCTAATTCTCAAAGTTCCCAAACCCCACATTCCTCAAACATAATCAAGTGAATGTCTTCACATTATAAGCTTCACTTGATTGTATCATATTTTTCCCACAGTCCACTATACCCATTGTTCCATGTTTCCCACAATCCCTCATTTGACTTTGGCACATATTTTAGCAATTGGAGACAAAAAAAACCAAGTTCTCATTTCTCATTTTCAACAAGCTAAACATACACTTGGCATACATTTGCAACATTATGGAGACGGACAACGACGCATCATACAACCGAGACACTGATTTCGCCACTGAACTGCATGCACCAGGAGGGCACTGAAACGTCGGAAAAGGGAGGATAGACTCTGAATCTTGGCCGAAGCTTATTTGGTTGAGAATGATATTTGATGAGGGACTTACAACCCAAATTTCAAGGAATTTGGAGAAAAGTTTGTCATTTTTGAGTTTTTGGTCACAAAACAGGTTTTTCTGCCCAACGCGTAGCGCCACCTGGCGTGCGCTTACGTTTGAGAGATCTTCTGGAGGAAAAATTTATATTTTTGGATTTTGTATGAAAATTTATGCATGCTTAGGAATGGCCTAAAGATTTCATCAAGTTATGGGTGGTTTAAAGGGTCAAAAACACCTTGAAAATGGCCTTTCTGCCACCTTTTGCACCAGCAGGAACCAGTCTTGGGAGATTGCAGTTTTGGAGGGGTAAATGACATCCAAATCCACAAATTCCACTTGGGTTGGATATTAGACAGACAAGACTTTCCAACGAGCTATCATGAGCTCAATTTGGACTTCCGAAAGTGCCTCAAAAATAGGCTCAAAGTGGCACGATGCATTGAGTTTTTGGGCGCGGCGCATAGAGGACTTTTGCCTATTTTTCACCCTTCAGCTCAAAATTTCGCCCAGTTTTGACTAGTTTCACTTTTTGATGTAATTCTTGATCTACCTTGATGTAATTTGATGACTATGATGTAATTTTGGCACATATTTACTTTCTCTAGAGGATTCATTCACTAAAAAGTGAAAATTAAATGAATGAATCAGTTTCCTTCCATATAGAGGCAAGTTGTTTGATTGCCTAGATTTCAGTTCCTTGTTTAGAATTGGTTGAAAAAAATCCTAGAAGGATGAGATCGACCCCTAGAGGCATGGGAAGGGGTTAGACTTGTCTATATATTGTATTTTCTGAGGCATTTTCAGGGTTGGACTCTTGGGAAAAGTTTGGCACTTCATTGTACATACACTTCTGCATTTTTGGCAAAGGAAAGACCAGGGTTTTGCAACACTTGTTGGGATCCTTGTGGCTCTGAGTTTTGATGATGTTTTTCTCCATGTAATTGTAAGTTCATTAATGTTTTATGTATTCCATCTCCCTTCTCTTTGCTTCTAAAATTAAACAAATGAGTAACTAAGGTAGAATTCATTAGTTTGCTGGTGCTCTGCCTTACACTTTTGTTTAGTTTTATGTGTTTTCATCTGTTTGAAGAGGATCCTTGCAGCCTCTTGCCCTCTTCAGCTCCTCAGGAGTATTTTCTATCCATTCATTGAATCTAAGACATCAAAGTCATTGCCTTCCCTGCCCCAATTTGAACTCTGCAAGAATTTGGCCTCATCCCCAAGCCCAAAACTGCCTTTTCCTTTTTCCAATAAAAAACTCCTAAAAATCATTCCAAACTCCTTGATTCATATACCTAGCCTAAAATTAGCATTCATTTCAGTCATCTCAGACCCTATTGGTTATTTTAACTGAGTTTGACCCAGAGAGAGCCCTCTCCTGTTCTGGTAGGGCTAGCTACCAGACTGAGCGTGGTTTGGTGTTACCCTGAATCCTGCCTTCCTTCAGCCTAAGGTAGATTTGGGCTATAAAAAGTCCAAAAAAGGGTCACTACATATGTATAACCAGTTTAGAGTCTTCTACCAGTGGAGTATTTAGGTCTATTGAGAGTTGTGGAGTCACCAGGTGGAAGATTTCAACTTTTTCGTCCACCATCAGCAATATGAGGATTGATTTATTCATTTCTAGGGAAGTCTGTGGGAACTAGTGGGTTAGTTGGCCTAATGGAGGCTTGTGGAGTTTCCAGGTGGATATTTTTGGTTTTTTAAAGGATGTATTTTTATGTTCCACCACCAATAACTGACAAAAAACCAATCTAGGGATGTTTTGGGGTTTTCTGAGTTCCTTTATGTAGTCCTAAGGTTTCTACGAGTGTCCCACAACTGAGTCATCATTTTTCTAGGATAGTGAAACAACCATATTCTACTCTTTGGCTAACAATTTGAGTTCTCTATGATTTGATAAGGGTTTCTGAAGTTCTAAGGAGTGCTTAGATTGTCACTAATCTCAGAAAGCCTTTCACCTTGATTGCCAATTTTGTTAGGCTATGACTTGGTGATAAATCAATGGATGCTATGTACAAGGGTTTGTGAAGTCGTAAGGGGTACTTAGATTGTCACTGACTCAGAAGGTCCCACCGTGATCACCATTATGTTAGTTTCTCGTGATTTGATAGATTGGTAGACCAAATGCATAGGGTAACATTAGACCAGTCTTTGGAGTCTTAAGACCTAACCTTCCTGGATTTAGAGAGGGCTCTCTCTATTTTGTGCAAAGGATGTCAACTTGTTAGCTTTAGATGGTTGATTTTAGGCTAGTTGGTAAGTGTAGGGTTTGTTGTTTGTTTTGGTTGGGTAAAATGATCAAGTAGAATAGGGGGAGTGAGAGGTCTTCAAATCATTGGGCTATGGAGTCTATGAAAGTCATGGATATCTCAACAATGAAACAAGATGCATAACAGGGCAAATCTAGCATGGTAAAATGGATCTTTAAGGCATGTGTGAAGTGAAAAGAACATAAATTTTGTGAGCATAGTAGGTGTGTAAGGGAAGTGAAGAATCCTTAAACAAGTAATTTTTAAACAAGATGGTATCGAATACTGATCAACATAAGGAAATAATCATAAGAAATGGAAAAACAATAGCTTTTTGATTATACTTAAGCAAACAAACATTCAAGATGAATAATTCAGTGAACCATAGAAAGCAAGAAACTTATCTAACTTCTAGTGATTTCACCTTCAAGGTTAGAAAACATAAAAGATAACATATAAATTTAATCAAAGAAGAGGGAACTCCTAAGCATCTATGATCAAGTTACAAAGAACTTTAAGGAAAATTCTCAAGCATGGACAAAGGGCATGATCAGAGCATGGCCTCTTTGGCTAAAACTAAACAAGTAGTACTTCAAAGAGAGATTCCAAAACAAAGTTTAAATAACATCAAATAAGCAGGCCTAACCATAAAAAATATTTGAAAACTACTATATTGAACCATTCATGGAATAAACAAGCATAGGTAGGTCTAAGAAGCAGCTAAGAATTCCCTAAACTAACCCAACAGAGGAAAACATAAAGACAATAAAAAACATGAAGGAATAAGGTGCTTCAAACAACATTTCTTAACCTATAGTTTTCTGTTCTACTGAAACATAGAAGGATGTAAAAAAATGATACATAAGGAAACAAGAACTAAATAGAGACACATCACCATTAACTAGACTTAGGGATCCTGCAAGCTATCCTTGTTTATCATCAATCCAAGCAAGCCATTCTCAAACTCCACAACACCAATTTCTTCTTCAAACTCGAGAAAACCATGTATTGCTTTTAGAACTCATCAAATGCCAACATTTACAATGAAACCTTCATGCTCTATTTATCTAGAAAAGGAGGGAAAAAACCCTAGATAGGGTTGGAAAATGTCAAAATCACTCATAAATGTCATAAATGCCCAAGAGACCATGCAAGGCCCTAGGCACAAAATATCCCATGAAATAAATGCCAAAATAACTTCTAGCACCCAATTCTAGAGTGATTTTCCTCAAAAAACATAAAAATATAATTTTGCAATAAATGAGTGGGTTTTGTTGACTTTTGGCAAAAAACACACAGTGCTGTTTATAAGCGCAGTGCCATCCTAGGCAGAAAATAGGTCCTGTTGCAACCAAGTTTTGGGGATCTTCCCAATGTCCGATTTTGCTCTGTGATGGCCCATTGGAAATCATGCTGAGTCTTCCTTCCATATCTACCTTTGGTTTTATAATTGAGCACTTGTAACCTATTCAAAAAGTCAAATTTCCAAAAATTCTTTGAGCGCAACGCCAGGTGTGAGAATGAAGCAGAAATGTGAAAAATGAGGTGTTTTTTGACCTTTTGAGGGGTCAAAAATGTTCCAAATGCTCTAAAACTTGGTGAGCATAGTGTACTAGGCATGGGAAATCCAAAAATGTAAATTTATCCCTCTGAGGATGTCTGAGGAAAAAGCGTAGCGTCAGGGGTGTTGTGCTTATAGGCCTCCAAATTCACAAAAAACCAAAAATGTTCAAAATTCTCTCAAATTTGGTGGATGTGTGCCTCATGGGGTTTAAGAAACCTGCAGAAAATCTTGAGGCAAGATTTCAAGGTTTACTTGGTCTTTTCCTCTTTTTAGTGTTTTTAATTTCAATGAGGGCCTCTTTGAGCTTAGCACTAGTGAGCTTGTTTTTCAAGGCATAGTGTGTAGGCCAAGGTCTCTTTTATCTTCTTCATATGTTTGTGCTCATCCTCTTCATTTGAACAACCCTCGTCATCTTCTCTTTTATCTATGTTTTGACCAATATTTTCATTGTTTTTGACTATCTCAAGGGCTCTTAGTTTGTTCTTCATTTTCTGGAAGATCATCCTCTGCTTGTTGGTTAAATGTCTCATTTGTGCCCATGCTGTCATTATCATCTTCATCCTCACCATTCTTAATGTGGTTGATGCTTTCTTCATTACTTACCTCTTTTTCATCATCAACCTTCATGTATTCTGCCTTATCTTTGATTTCCTTACTTACCTTGGCTTGACCCATTATTACTCTTTTATTTCATCATTGTTTTCACTGCCATTACCCTCCTCTGTTTCCATGTCTCCTGCCTATGGTTGACTTAATTCATCATTCACCTTCATTCTCATTTGGGCTTGACTCATGGTCATCTTCTATCCCACTTTTAATTGACTGTTCATTGCTACTTCATTCTTATCATTTAACCTTGTTTGCAGGTCTTTGAAGGCAAGGTGGAGTTTCTTTTCTTGAGCCTTTGGCAAATTATTTTTAATTTGGAGGATTTTGGCATAAGCGTAGCGCTGGGCAGGAAACTGGGCGAGTCGTATCCTGTGTGCGCAGTGCCGGGCGAGTTGTGCCTGTTGGGTCCTCTGCATGCAGCACTGCACACCTTGTGCAGGCCTGCCGGCCTCTGTGCGCAGCGCTGGGTAGGAAAATACTTGTCAGGTCACCTTCTTCACGCAACGCTGGGCCTGGGCATCTCAAGTTTGCATGTGTGTAGCGCCGGACTATAAGTGAAGTGCCTCCCGCTATACGTGCAACGCATTGGAAAATTTTCACTATGAGGACCTATCTATGTGTAGCACCAAGGTTTGTGAGCACAACGCCGAGCTCTAAGCGCAGCGCCAGTGACCTTGCCCAGAAATTGTCCAAAAGACTCAGAAATCTCTCCTGAAGGGTTTTTTCATTTTTTTTGCTCTTTTTGCTAATAACTAATGTATAATGAGTCAAGTGTTTAAGTGAATTTGATTTTTATATCCTTGGGCACACAAAATTATTTTTGCCCAAACCTAATTTATAATGTTCCTCAACCTTTTTGTTATTTCATTGATATTCTTTTCACCTTTTACAGGGGGTGATTTAAAACACAAAAATAGTGCTCTTTCTCTTCTGATCATTTTCTTTTTTGCTCTTTGGGCAACTGACATGGTGAATTTTGATTTACCTGGACCCAATGATGCTTTCAATTTTTTTTTTGTAGATGGCTATTTGAGTCACCATATTGCACTGTGTTTTGGCTTGTTTCTGTCCTTGAATTATTTTCACAACTTTTACGGATCTTCATGGTGGAAACACCCTTTAAGAAACCTCTCTGTCCTTGCCTTGGAGATCAAACTTTCCTTTACTTGATGGGTGGCTGAGAAACCATTTTTCATCTTTGTTATTTCATTTAGGCATGATGCAACTAGTTTTGACAAATCAAATGGCATTCATACTCAGGCATGCCACCTCCTTTGGGCTACTTTTGATTTTCTTTGCAGGTGCCTATGACATACTTATTTTTAGCTCTATCTGATTTTCTGATCTTTGAAACTTTCATAAGAGTGACCTCAAGACCAGTTTGGTATCCTATTTTGAACTTCAATCCTATGCTTTGATTCTTTTGACCATTTGATAGCAGTTGACTGCACTTTGCAGACTTGATCTCCCTCACTCTGATACTCTTTGCATTCTTTTCCTCCGAGGCAGTGAAGCATGTTTACCTTGGAAAACCATGGAGGTCACCTTCTGACATCTTTTTCAAACCTTCTGCCTACTGTCATCATGGAGGTTCATAATATTCGTTTCACCCTCACTTTCCTATCTTCTCAAAACTTTAGGTTTTTTGGGGTTGTTTAGAGAAAAATTATTAGTGTTGTCTTCTAAGTTCTCTATAGCCCTTTCAAGTTCATTCATTTCTGTTAAGTACACCTCATCTTTTTTCCTTCTTCATTTATAACTTATAAAAATATTCAAATCATGCTTGATTGTGTTGATGTGCCTCTGTCCTTGTGGTATTTTGCATTGGCTTCTTGGTTGACAACACTGTTTAGCTGATTAGTTCTAAAAACCTTGATTCTCTTTGAAATTAGGCATGCTTCTTCTTCTTTGCTGTGGATGTCTTTTAGTGAGGATCTGGCCTCTTACCTTACCTATTTCTTTGTATGATAGCTATCTCAATCATTCCTGCAGAAATGTTTAAGAAGCACAGTTATCCTCTTGCTGAATGTTGTCTTTGGCAAAGTAATCCTTCTTGAAGGCCTTTCTGACCTAATTTTGACAAACATTTGCTTGACCTTATTTCACATTTGGTTTCATGTTCTTGGCACAAGAAAAACAGTGTTTTAGAACACCAAAACAATCCTATAACTTATGAAACCCTAAATGACCTAGTGCAAGGCTCTTTGGACTTATCTTTTGATTGAAAGTTTGGCTTGGGGTCCTCAAGTATGAAAAACAGAGTTTTTTGATATTTTGATGTATTGAAGATCCAAAATACAATGTATTTGATTTATCTAAAGAGCCAACAGATATAGTTTTGAGACCATCAATGCTTGAGGCATCTGCTGAATAGGGGGAAGAGTAGGCTAGATGGTGATCTTAGGTGGCAAGTGGAGGGGTGAGGCAAAGGAAAAACAGAGTGCTATGGTCATAGGTGGCAAAACGTAATGAAGGTGAGTGTCATGAGCCCATGATGGGTATTCTGGGAGTGGTAGTCTGACCATGACATGATAGAGTAGTAAAATAGTGAAAAATTTATCCTAAGGATAATGAAGGTAGTGAGATTTCTAAAACTCACAATATTCATGAATTTTGTTCTAGGAAATCTAGGATAAGCATTTAGTAATCTAAAAAAAGAAAAAATTACTGATGAATAACATCTTCCATTACCTAACCCACCTAATATTAGCTTACTTGGATGACCTCACCATACGATCCAAGAAATGAAGTGATCACAAGGAGGATTTATGGTTGGTATTCCAATGATGCCAACATTACAACCTATGATTGAACCCGCTCAAGTGCATCTTCTATGTCAATGCAGGTAGAATATTAGGGTTCATGGTATTCCAACAAGGGATCAGAGTGGACCCCCTCAAGGTTTAGGAAATCAAAGAGGTTCCACCACCCAAAACTCTCAAGCAAATTCAAAGTTTGCAGGGTAAAGCCAACTTCTTAATACGCTTTGTCCCATATTACGCCACTTTCATGCAAGGATTCCTACGCCTACTTCGTCACGATATCCCATGTGAATGGGATGATCATGATCAACAATAGTGTGAGGCGCTAAAGGACACATTGTCTTTAGCCCCTTTGATCAATCCACCAAATTATGACAAAGACTACACCCTATACCTATCATCAGATACTACCATAGCTATGGTGTTAGTCCAAGATGGACCATATGGTAAAGAACACATAATCCATTATGTTAGTAAGAACTTATCTGGCCCTGCTTTAATATATGAACCTAAAGAAAAAATTGCCCTAGCCCTTGTACACATAGTACAAAAACTTTGGCATTACATCATCCTGCAGACTACAACATTTATAGTAGCTATCAACCCCATGAGATATCTGCTAACCCGTCACTTGGTGAACCAAAAATACACTCGATGGGTAGTCATTCTACAGGAATTCAACCTATATTTTAGTTCCCACAAGAGAAAATAAGATTTAATCTTAGCTGAGTTCATCACTGACCTCCCAAGTCTGACTAAAGGATCCCGAGTTAACAACTCACTACCAGATGAACATCTATTTCTAGTGACGATTGAAGATCCTTAGTACGATGACATCCTCCTATTTCTACAAACCCAAAAGTTCAAGCCAAAGCTCATGCATGATAACCGAAGGAACATATGCCACCAGAAACACTGATACCTCCTCATTAGGGATGCCCTTTATCGATGAGGCGTTGACACTATCTTATGCCGATGCCTCATGCACGATCAAGCTGAGAAAGCCCTAAATGAATGCCATAGTGGGGCTTGAGGTGACCACCTCTCAGGGATGGCTACTGCCCAAAAAATCCTATGGGCGGGTTACTTCTGGCCTACCCTTTTCCACGATTGCATTTAAGCAGTCAAACGATGTGAGCGATGCCAACACTTCGCCCACAAGGAAAGAGCACCTACCACTCTTTTGCATTTGGCCATTGTAGCCGATGCCTTTTTCAAATGGGGAATCAAATTTATGAATTGAAACCCTGCATCATTTGGAAACTACAAATACATCATTGTAGCCGTCGACTATTTCACCAAGTGGGCAGAAGCCATGCCCACATATGACAACACGACAAAAACCAAATCACGGTTTCTCTTCAACCATGTCATCACACAATTCAGTTTGCCTCAATAATTAGTCTCTGATCACAGAAATAATTTTGAAAATGAAATATTCTAGGAGTTGTCTCATCACCTAGGACTCACACATGAATTTGCGTCACCATACTACCCACAGTCCAATGGATAGGTAGAATCTATTAACAAAGTAATAAAAACAATGTTACAACGTATTTTTATTAACCATAAAACAAACTGACACCATATGGATTTTTCAGCCCTATGGGCATATCACACGATAGTTAAAACCTCAACATGATTCACACCTTTCCAACTAGTGTACTGAGTGGAAGCGGTGATTCCTATTGAACACAAAATCTCCAACTTACACGTAGCCATAAAACTCCTCGATGATACCAAGGCTTTAGATCAATGGTTGGTATAGTTAGAACTCATCGAAAAAAATCGACGAGAGTCACTCCAACATAATGAAGCACATAAAAAAATGGTAAAAGCATCATTCGATCACAACATTACCCCTCGCTCATTTTTATAGGGGAATTTAGTCCTCCGCTACGATGTTGCAAAAGAGGCCTTAGGACCCAGAAAGTTCGAAACATTATGGAAAGGTCCTTACATCATAAAAAATTTCCTCCTCAATGGAGCAGACTTCTTGTCAGAGCCCAACGGTACATGCCTAGCTAACCTCATCAATGGGCTCTACCTCAAAACATTTCACCGATAAGGGAAGGAAGTCTCAACTTTAGAGATAATATGCATGTAACATAATTTTTTGAGATGATCGTAATCATTGAGGACTTGTTCTAAAAAATTCTCTGGTGTCATAGATATATCATCCCCCATCCACTATTTTGGATTCATTGATGGAGCCTCACGATGGTCACAAAATCTAACAACAGCCGCTTGGACCATATACTATCCTGACCGACCACCATTCCTCACCAACGGAGTATGTATCGGATCAGCTACCAATAATAAAGTAGAATATGATGCTGTCATCGGACTATTGAGTGATGCCTCCAACTAGGAAATTGACCATATATATGTCTATCTTGATTCCCTGCTAGTGGTATCGCAGTTAAACCAAGATTTTGAAATATGAAATTCACACCTATTTAGGAAGTACTTTCATGCAGACAATTAAGTCACCATTTTGATCATATTACATTTACACATGTACCAAGAAATCAAAACTAGACATCTGATCGCATAGCTGACCAAATTCGAGACTGGATTGCATCTCATATATACCATCATCCATAAAACAACAAAACATGAAAACATAAATATCCATCATAGGTATATAACATCCATCAATAAACACAAATAATAGCCATAGACACATCATAAGAGCTACAAAAAAATATACATCTGACATATATACATCAAAAAATATATGAGTCCCATTATACAAGTCATGTCCCTGACCATAATGTTAGTCAAAAAATATATTTGCATGTCATCAAAATAGGGAAGCATCCTCATAATGGGCCCTTTACTCAAGCATACATATATCCCTAGGGCTGAGCCTCGCTTGGTGGGTCCTCAGGACCCACGGATGCACTCGGTTCCAGTATAGGTGCAACGTCCAAAAGTATAAGTGCCACACAATGCAAAGTCGGGCGATGTGCCCTTTCTCGAGCCATCACTATTTCGAGCCATACATCATCTAGATCATCAAAAAATCCCCTGGTCAGCATACCCCAGGTCAATCTATCTAACCAACTCCATGAGTCAACTAGATCAGCTGCACGAGCATTCGAAACCTCAACTTGAGCCTCTGTTGCCAGCATCTGGGGTTCAGTAGCAACCAACTGCTCCTCAACCACAAAAACATGAGCCTTAGTTGCCTCAACGCAGGACAGGAGGGTAGCATCCCCTTCGGCAGGTGCAACACTGCTACCCTCCCCTGAAGGGCACACAACACCTCCCTACCCCCAACCGAGCTGATTAGCCTCACCAGGTAGAGCAAAATAGTGTTAGTGTCACCATAAAAAACATATTAATATAATCATTAAAAAATCCTCAAAAAATGCAGAAAAAACATCAAAGGTTGTACTTGCTGGACCCTATGTGTAACCAACATGAAGACCCATTTCTAGGCCCCTAGGAAGCACATCACCGAGTATGGATAGTCTAATAACATATGTGGGTTCACCTAGAATTAAGCCTCAATGGTCGCATCCCAATAGGCACTAGCCTCCCCTCCTCCACCGCGGGGCATCACAGGTGCCCACCGCCGCATCTGAGGATCCCTAGGAGGACCTAGGGGCACTAGCACAAAAGGTCTACGCATCACCACCCTGTCATACATAATAATGCATAAGATGATCGCATAGGTGAAGATCTTGGAATACCCCCTCTGGGCCTTCCCTAGCTACGTCACCATGCCATCGTAAACATGGCAAGCCCAATAAAGGTGACTGACCTGTAGCCGATGTAAGATGCCAATATGTGGACCCGATGCCCTATTGGGCGATGATGACCCTGTCAAGCGAACTGTCATCGCTAGGGAACCCATCTCAGCTAAGTATGTCACATAGCTGATGCGAACACATCCTTGTGTAATAATATCGGGATCACAATGCTCCTCAGCCCAATGTGGGATGTTCACTCTCCCAAGGGGGAGTGGATTAGGAAGAGCCTTCCCCTGAGGTAGTAAACCAATCAAGAAGTAAATTTCTGTCTCCGGCCGGATGACAACATCTTTCTGGTGCAACACCATAACACGCCGTCTCCTGTTCCAAAAACGGAATAGGAACCAAAGAAGGCTATCTTGTGACCTTAGTATGTTTCTCTCTAGAAATATGAGCAACCCCCATTATGCCAAGAGGCCCTGAGAACTAGGATCTTGGGCCAAAACTCCTCGAAGATCGGGCCAATATCTCTCACGGAATAGATTGGGCCAACCAAAAAATCAGTGAATAAAACCCAAAAAGTCAAAAAATTTAAATTTTTTTATCTTCACCGCACCTGTGTAGAGAACAGGCACGATGATCACGCATTTTTATCAGGTGCAGACGTGCGCATCATCGCTGAAGTCCTTTTCCAGGCACGAGGGCATCGCACAAATATTTCTTTTTGCACGAGGACCACATGGAGCAACCTTGATCACCCGCGCGGTGGAGGAAAAAAATATACATGAATTATGTAAAACTCACATTTGTACGGACCCCCCAAGGAAAAAAAGCGAAAAAACTACAAAGCTATATGGTTAGAGCGTTACTTGACATTAAGACGCGAATCCTGGGTACTCAGGCTGACTGCAACAACAGGAAAGGCTCGGGAGTAGGGGCTCAACTCTGACCTCAGTCTCTCTCAAATGACACAAATGAGTTGAAATGAGCCATATTAGGCCCATTTATCACCCTTTCCTCATTATTTGACAGACCATAATAGGAGCTCATGAAGCCCAATTGCAAAACCACAAGAAGCGCAATGATCAACACTTCTGTTAGTCACCAGTATTTTTCACTATTGGTAGATGACTATAGATTGGTTCTAGATTTCTAAAAACAAAATTCTTTGAACATTGTGAGTTTTAGAAATCTCACCGCCTTCATTATCCTTATAGAAAATTTTTCACTATTCTATCAACCTTGCCATTTCATGGTCACCTTGCCACTTCTAAAAGACTCCTTAATGGCTTGTGCCTCTCATCTCCATCCTTCTTCCCTACCTATGACCTCATTAGTCTATTTTTACCTTGCCCATCACTCCACTTTCCATCTAGGGTTACCTATAGCCTAAACTCATTCCCATGGTCCCCAAGTTCCTCAAGCATTGATGGTCTCAAAACTACCTCTGTAGGCTCTTTAGATAAATCAAGTACATTGGATTTTGGATCTTCAATACAACACTTTGACAAATACTCTGTTTTTCACTTGAAGACTCCAAGCCAATTTTCAGTCAGAGACTAGGTCATAAAACCCTCCCACTAGGTCAATTAGGGTTTCATCTGTTCTCAGGTCATCATGGGTGTTTCAGGCACTGTTTTTATTTGTTAGAATCTGGTTCAAAGATATTGAAATGTCGAGACATGGTTATCCAAGAAAAGATTTAAAATTTTCCAAAGAAGACTACCTTATCAAATTTAAGGTCTGCAAGAGGTAAATGTAAACTTTGACACTTTTGCAGAAGTGTTAAAAGGTCTATCAGCAGAAAGTTGGTGAGGTAGGAGGTCTGCTCCTGAATAAAGACATCTTGCAGCAAGAAAGACATGAAACACTTTGCCTTAAGAAGAACTAGGATTTCTAAGCTTAACAGTCCAGCAGAGTGCCAACATAGTAATCAATTGCAGAAATGGCATAGGGAAGGTAAAGGGATGAGTTGGACTACATGATAGGAACAAAAGAGGGTTTTGAAAGTGCTGTTATGAGGAATCCTCCTGTTGGGATCCTGTGATTTAGCAGATTGGCATAATAAATGACAAGGCAACACATAAAATAGTCTTTAGAGCTCTAGGATCCATCCCACCTAGTCTCAGAGAGGGATCTTTCAATATGTTTGCAAAGATATGACTTGTTTGCTTGTAAAAAGTTGATTTTAGGCTAGTTATTAAGCATGAGTTTGTTTGATTGTTTTGTGGGACATGATGATCTAGGCAGTATAGATAGAAAAGTGAAATATCTAAGTCAATGGGCAATGGAGTCAAGTGGAAATGGTAACAAGTTTGTAAATGAACCAGGGGTATCAAAGGGAAAATCTAACTTGGCTATTGGATCTACAAAGTTTTTAGGTGAAATGAAATGAACATTAAGGGTTTAGAATGAAAAGCAGAACTAAGGGCAATTAAGAATCCTTAATTATATGTACTTCTCAACAAAGGGACTTAAAACATCATTTAAACATGAAGAAGTTTTCCATAGACAGGGCTAACCATGAATTCTACAAATCAGACTTCAGCAAATGACCATTTCAAGACAAACTTTCAAAATGAAATCTAGGAGTCGAAGAACACTCTATTTCATCAAAGATTTCACTTTCAAGGATAAGAAAACATTCAAGATTCACAAATAACTGCATTCATAGATGAGGGAACTCCTAAACATCTAGGACTGGAATTATAAATACCTTCAAAACAATTATCTAAGCAAGAACAAAGGGTATGATCAAAACAGACCTCTTTGGCAGACTCTGAACAATGGTACTTCAAAGGGAGACTTCAAAAACAGTTTTTAAGAGGCAGCAAGTAAGAAGGGAAAACCATAAATCATTCTTGGGGCCATTGTATTGAACTATTTAAGAAATAAACAAGCATAAAGGGTTTGAAAAGTAGTCAAACCACTTAATAAAACCTTCAGCAGATGAAAACATAAAGACAATGAAGAGTAAACAGGTCTAAGGTGCTTTTAGGAGACATTTCTTAGCCTAAAACTTTTACTCTACTGTAAGTAAGAAAATAATGAAAAACATAATGGAAAACAGGAAAAACATTAAACCGTTTAGAATACTTCACCAACAGCCAAGCTCAGGGATCCAATGAGAGAGCTTTCTCCATCAACAAATAGGTCAAAACATCCACAGGTTCCAATACATCAATTTCTCTTCAATCTTAGAAGAGCTATGTATTACTTCAAAGAGTTATCAAATGCCCCCCTTACAATGAGTTCCAGTGCAGTATTTATATTGCAAATGAGGAGGTGGAACTATATAGGGTTCAAAATGTTATTAATGACATAGTAAATGCACTCCTATCGTTAAAAACCATGCAAGGAATAAGGTAGGAATGTTTCTCAACTACTTCTCTGTGTATTAAATCTGTCTTTACTTCCTGAGGATAAAATAGCTGAAAATATTGACTTTGAGGCCTTTTTCTGTCTTTACAATAACTTTCTGACAGTTTATAAAATATATTTTTGTGTAATAACTGCTAATTTGTCCTTTGAGGTATAAAGTAAGTGAAAGGTGTCACTTTTGATTTATCAAGTGAATAACTGCTCCTTTGATGTATCCGAGGCTGTCTTTAAGCTTTATTTGCCTTGACTTTATCATAAAACTATGTTTTAAGACCTTTTTAGCCTTGATCTGCTAATTAATCCTTTAAATCTTTTGTCTGCCTCTTTATACCTTGATACTCTATTTTTTTTGCTTATCTTTTTCTTTTTAACAACTTTTTTATTCATTAATCCCTCATGCCTTTTAAAACCTTGATTAGGCTTTAATCTTCTGTTTTAAGGTTCTGATTTCGCCTTAAGCCTTTATAATGCATTATAGTGTCTTTTCCCTTTATACACTAATCGTTTGTTCTATTCCTTTATCTTCTTTCAGACCTTTTTAAACTTCTTTCACCTATCTTTAACTGTGTTTTTCTTCTTTAATCATCCTTTAAGCCTTTAATATCTGTTTCTTTGGCCTTTAACCTCGCCTTTATCTTTAAAATTCATCTTCACTGTTATTTTTTTGTTTTGTTGTGTGCATGTGGCTTCTTAATGCGTTGAAGGGTTTGATGGTGTAAACAGTGCTCATAAAACACTGATCAAGGCAAATGGAGTGGTAGAGTAGAAGTGAGGAATAAATGAATGCGTGGAAGGGCTTTCCATGGTAAAAAACGCGAAAAATGGGGTTTAAAATGACTTTGGCGCGAAGGAATGAGGATGGGCAGTAATGGAAAACCGTAGGTGGTTTTCGCGCTGCCAAAAGGCAGTAAGCGATATTATCGTGAATGAACGTGATTCCATACATTGTGTGACACCTGTCCGCAACGAAACCACCGGTTTCACGTTGGAATTGCATGTTAACCCTTAGAGGTAGAAACTATGCGATATCATTTCTAGACCATCAGATCTGGGAGCCCCAGATCTACGGTGGACGATGAACGCGTTGGGGGAAGGTGCGAGGTGGAAGGTGATAGTGGAGGATAGGTGTCAATAGGGGATTGGAGGGGCGGTTGGGTAGTGGGTGGTAGGCCCCGGAGTGTGACGTCAATTTCGTTGTCATGGAGTGGAAAGGTCGTTGGATCATCGGGTAAAAAGGGAACCATTAGATCCATAAGATCTATGGTGTAGATTGATCTATGGGGATGAATGGGTGGGAGGTTGGATGATGAGGGGGTAAGTACGGAGCCATTGGATGGTCGGCTGAGATCCATCGAGGAATAACATAGGTGCGGGAAAAAAGAAAAAAGGAAAGGGGCTTAGGAAGAGGGGCTAGGGCACGGTCTCGTGGGTAGGTTATATGAACAGAGGGGCAAAGGATTTTAAGCCCTTGAGAGCTTCAGGCTCAATTTTTGTAAAAAGAGCGGAAAAAGGCCTAAAAATGGGGTTTTTTGGGACCTTTTCAAGGTTTTCGAAAGACAAAGAGGGGTTTTTTGAAAAGGAAAATGGATCAAGGGCTAGCGCCTGGTCATGGCCCTGGGTCTCGTGAGGAAGAGGGGGCTGGGACTCAAGCCTAAAGGGGCTTAAAACTTAAATTTCATAAAAAGGCGGACAGAGGCTGAAAACAAAGGTTTTTGGCTTTCTTTTGAAGTTCCGACAGGCTTTAAAAGAGGGTTTTCAAGCTTTGGTCACATGAACAAAGGGGCTAAAGATTTTAAGCCCTCGGGGGCTTAAACCCTTAATTGTAAGAAGACTGCTTTTAGGTCAAAAATGGGGGTTTTTAGGCCAATTTAGAAGTTCCGATAGGTGAAAAGGAGTGTTTTAAACCAAAACAAAGTGATTTTTATGGTTTAAAAGGGGTTTTCAAACCATATAAAGGAGTTAAGATGGTTTGGAGGGTTTTTTCAGAGGAAAATATGAATTGATAAAGGGAGAATGGGCTATTTTTCAAAGGGAAATGGACTGATAAAACAGGGATAAATAGCCTGAAATGAGCTTTCTTCTTTGAAACAACAAGATAACCTTTTTAGGAGACATAGATGAAGATTTTGGTGAACTGACAGAGTCAGAATGATGAAGGCAGTGAGATTTATAGAACTCATAATGCTTCTTTGAAATATTATTTCTAGAAATCTACGATTGTCAACTTAGTCATCTTTGGATAGGATCAAGATTATGGATGACTAACAATGGCTACACTTGGGGAGGACAACTATTCTTTTAGGTGTCCAGAACCTCAATTTATTAATCTCTGGATTTCAGCAGACCAGTGCCTTATCCATTGGGAATATTTCTTCTTTTCTTGCTAATCTTTCTCTGAAAAGGACAACTTTTATCAATCTGCAACATGTAATTTCTTCAAAACAACATCTCTACCTACCCAATCTTACTTTGTCCTAGCATTTTTTCTTCCTTTTTGAGTGCATTTGAACTAGAAAACTCTTTGAAATTTTATTTTTGAAAATAGAAATAAACTATCTAATCCTATCCTTATCTCTTCCAAGAGTCCAGATTAAACTGTTGAACTCTTTATTTTTCTACCTAAGCTACTATCTGTCAAGATTAAGCTGTTTGACAGATTTTATTCTCTATTTATAAAACAAGAAATTTAAACACAGTCAAATCAGGATTAGATTGTCTGATTTTCTATGGTGTCTATGGCTGTATGTACAAGCTGCTCAGAGACTTTATTTGCAGAAAAATAAAACAAAAATTGTGAAGGCTTAAAATATGAAAATTATAAACATCCTTCTATTCTTTCTCAACTCTGATTTTGATCTATTTAGAGCTATCTTTTTCTTTTCTTGGTTCAAATTTTGAGCTTTTTAGAACCATTTCCTTTCTATCCTAATCTATTCTACTAATAAGCCAAGTCTGAAAAAATCTTATCAATCTGTGCTTATACTAACTTATCAACATAGATTTAAAGAATTTTAAGCCATGATTAGACTAGATGACTGAACAATATATCATTTTCAAACCAGCAGTGGCACTTAGATTTTCTCACTTTCAGAAAATTCTCTTTTTTGGGTATGGGGCTATACCTTTTTTGAATCTGTCCTCTTTTCTTTTTCTATTGTTTTTGTGTTTTTTCTTTTTCAAATTTGAGAAGCAATATTATATACAGTGAAACATAAAAGCTTTTAAATTTAGGACTCTTGGCAGAAATAGTGCTTGAGAATCTTACCATTGATAGGACCTCCAAATAAATCTTCTCCATTCAGCTCTTGCAGAAGGAATGCATTGTGACCCCTGATAGAATGAATAATGTAGGGACCTTTCCATAGATTCTCAAATTTGCCATTTTTTCCCTTCTCTTCCCTTCTAGAATCCCACTTTAGAACTATATTTCCCACTTAGAAATCATTTTATTTAGTCCTCTTATCAAATAATTTCTTAATACTCTCTTGGAATGTTTGTGTTCTGTTGTATACTTCCTCTCTGGTCTGCTGTAAATGAATGGTTTGGTTGATCCTTCTCTGCATATCATTTTCTTCAGTTTGTACTTCTTGGAGGAGTTTCATGACTAGAACCCCTAAAGAGGTTGGGAAGACTGCATCCATGCCATAAACCAACTGATAGAGGGACATATTTATTGACTTTTTGGTGGTTAATCTATCAGCCCATAAAGCATGAACAAGCTTACTATGCCATGATTTCTAATTCTCCTCCAACAGTTTTTTGATAATATTGACAAGGATTTTGTTGGAGGATTCAGCTAATCCATTCCCTTGGGGATAGTAGGTAGTGGAATGACCCAATGTAATATGATATTTATAGCAGAAGTCAAGCATTTTCTTAGATTTGAAGGCAACAAAATTGTCCATGATAATTTTTCTTGGACAACCAAATCTGGATAGTATGTTGGTTTCAAGGAATTTGATAATGACAGAGTCAGTAGCATTAATAGAAGGCATGGCTTCTATCCAATTGGTAAAATAATCAGTGGCAGTGAGGATCCACTTATGCTGGGCTGAAGAAGATGGGTGAATTTCCCTAATGAAGTCCAAGCCCCATTGTTTGAAAGGAGCCTCAACACTGATGGGATGTAAGGGTATAGGTAGGAGTTTTCTCTTGCCATAAAAAATTTGACACTTATGGCAAGTCATGACAAGTTTCCAAGTATCTTGGAAAAGGGTGGGCCAATAGTAACCAGATCTGAGGATCTTATTTGCCGTGGTCTTCCAGTATAGATGTCCTCCACATTCTCCCTCATTCAGCTCATGCATGATTTTTCCTACATCAACCTCAAGCAAACATTTAAGCAATATTCCAACAACATTTTTCCAATATAAAACCCCATCTAATATGTAATAATTTAAATCCTTCTGTTTCAAAAATATAGCTTTAGTTTTAGACAAAGAAGGAGGGGTATTCATATAAAGCAGCACATATATGATATTAGCATACCAAGGTGAATTCAAAAATGTTTCTTCAATGAATGGAGCTGTGAATTCTTCTATTTCTTCTAAGACATCAACCATATTCATATAAAGTGCTTGGAAGTTTGACTCAGCCATGTGTTTGGCTAATCCCTGCCCTTTGATTAGTTTGGCAGGCCTTATTTCTAAGTCATATTCCAAAATAACAACAATCCATTTTCCCCTTTTACCATCAGGGTCTTGACTTAGAATATCCTTAACAATAGTGTGTGGGACAAAAGCAATGATGTGAGAATGTAAAATGTAGACTCTAAAGTCTTTCAATGTTTTTACCAAGGCTAATGCTTGTTTCTCCATGATGTTATACTTGAGTGGAGCATCTCTTAAGGCCCTACTAAAAAAGGATATTGGTCGTTCATGCCCCACGTCATTCTTTTGTAGTAACACTGTAGCTATTGTATGTTCATATGCAAAGGAAAATATATAAAAATCTTTGGTGAAATCAGGACTTATGAGAACTGGTGTTTGAGTGAGAGCTTGTTTCACTAGTTCAAATGATTGTTTAGCTTGTATTGTCCATTTAACACCTACTTCTTTCTTAAGCATGTTTGTGATATTTATTAATAGCTCAACAAGGTTGAGGATGAATCTCTTTAAATTTTTTATCTTCCCAATGAAAGATTGTAATTCTTTGAGGTTTCTAGGATGGATGATTTTCAATATGCCATCAATCCTTTTAGGGTCTACTTTGATTCCCTCTTTAGAAATTATGTGGCCAAGAAGCTTTCCTTCCTGAAGACCAAAGAGTGTCTTTTTGGGATTCAAAGATAAGCCATATCTCCTACATTTCTCAAAAACTTTTCTTAAATGAATCAAGTGTTCTTCATCAGTTTTAGAGAAAACAGTAATGTCATCAAGGTAAATGATTATAAAACAACCTATGTCTTCTGAAAATTCTATGTCCATGGCCCTTTGGAAGGTGGCCCCTGCATTTATTAAGCCAAATGGAATTTTGAAATACATGAATGTACCCCAAGGTGTAGTAAAAGTAGTTTTAAGTTGATCACTTGAGAGTACTAATACCTGATTGTAACCTGAGAACCCATCCAATAGTGAAATTATTTTAGGCCCAACCACCCTTTGAAGTATGTGATCCATTTTTGGAAAGGGATAATTATCCTTTAGGAAGGCTCTATTTAGATTTCTAAAATCAATGCAGAGCCTAATTTCTCTAGTCTTTTTCTTAACAGATACTAAGTTGGAAACCCATTCTGAATACCTGATAGGAACTATGATCCCAACCTGAGACATTTTATTAATTTCTTTCTCAACCAAAGGAAATAAAACAAGGTTTATCCTTCTGAGTTTTTGTTTGAAAGGTTTCTGATTTTCCTTAAGAGGGATTTTGTGTTGAATGATGCTGGTATAATATGATTTTAGATCCTTGTATCCCCATGCAAACACATCTTTGAATTCTTTGAAAAGTTTTATGTATTGCTGTTTTATATGAGCTGGAAGAGTGTTGGATAATTTTATCATTTTGGGTTCTGCTAGGCTGCCTATGTTATGTTCTTCTATGTTTGTTTCTATAGGCTCCATTATTGGTTCTTTGGCTACATCATTAAAATCAAAAAGTTGTTCTAATGGTGTAAGACCTCTTGGAATTGTATCATTTTTACATTGTAAAAATTCCAGGTCTTTCTGA